>NW_026474752.1:0-58984 GCF_026875155.1 Cherax quadricarinatus
CGCTTTTTTTTCCCTGATTACCCTTTTTGTTTCCTTTCGAAATTCGCCCCCGAATCTTCCTGATTTCCATTTTTCGTGGCGCTTCCTTTCTGCTCTTTTTATCTGTTTTTAAAAGATCACCAAAATCAAAAACCCCCGCTCCGTTCCCAATTTGCTCTTTCTTCTTTTAAATCTAACCAAAATTTGTCATCCCATTTTGAAAGGAAATTGGGTTTTATCCTGATCGCGGGATTCCCTCCGAAAGTGATGTTTCTTGCCCCAAAAATAAACGTCCCTCACCCTTTCTTTTCCCAACCCTTTGATGTCAAAAAAAATTTCCGAAACAAGGACTCCCCCGCCTCTGTCCCCTGTTTTTGGCCCTTATTCACGTTTCGTGTCATCTGCCCCTTTTCCCTTTTTCTAGGGCCTTTCCCCCAAAATCAAAAACCTGATATTCTTTCGCCCTATCAATCCCTAGAGGTTCGTCTCTTATTCTTTTGTTTCTTGGTTGGCCCCAAAACCCTCCCCCCTTTTTGGGGTACTTTTTCTCCTCCCCCACCCCCCCGTCACTTCAACTTCACTGAACGGGTTCGCTCTTCCCCCCCAAACCCCTTTCACCAATGTCCCTTTTGATGATGCCCTTGTTTTTCCTTGAGGAAGGTCCATAAAGGGTTCTACATCTCCCTATACTTATTAAGTCTTTTTGTTTATCCGCCTCTGTGGGGATTTAAATTTCCCTTTGTTTTTAAAAGGGAGGAAAGTGACAGGGTGGGGGGAAGGGGGAAGTATTGAAAAAAAAAATGAAGGAACGAAACACGCGACAGAAAAAAGAAAGACAAAAAAGGAAAGAGGAAAGGGGAAGAGGGAAAAGAAAAATGAGGAATCAGGTTAAGCCCGGGGTTTTTCGATTTAACTTTTTTACAAGTGTGGAGGGGGCATCTAAAGACGAACCCGGACTAAGATTCATAAAAGGAAAGTTGTGTATTAGAGGGGTTCAACTAGAGGGGAAATGTTAAAGTTGGAATTTTTTTTTTTATTTTATTTTTAAAAAAATGCAAAAAAGGTGGTATAAAAACACAGAACAGTTAATACCAAGAATCCAAAAGCCCCAAACAGAATACAAATTTGGGAAATGGGGGAATAAGTTTTAGCAGGGACCAAACAATAGGATGGCTGTGATCTCTGCGTGAGAACAGAGATTGTTAGTGTCGGGGAACCTAAAAATTTTTTTGCTCCCCAAATCTGTCAGAAAGAGACGGGCCCGTTTCTCCAAAGTTTTAAAAGGACAGGAGGAGCAAAAAAAATAGAGTAGAACCGGAACATTTGAAGGGAGGAGAGGGATAACGAATTAGTGCGAAGAGTGTTAGTCTGGCGGAAAGTAAGTTGATGTGGGGTTTTTGTTAGAGTACGTAAAAGTAAACAAAATCAGACAGTTTCTGTGCATGTGTGCTTTTATGTATTTGGGTGTCACGTGTTTTTGTTTTGTTTTTGATGATGTCATGGGGAATGTTTTTCATGTATGGGTGTAATGTGTAATGTTACTGTGGTTGATGGTGTATGTGTACATTTACTGTGTATGGGTGTCATGTGTAAATGTTCCGTGTTGAGAATGTCTGTGTACATATTTGAAAAGGTGAAATTTTTAAGTAATGTGTAGGGGTCACATATTTTTATGTACACTGTAGGGAACCGTTTGGTAAATCATGAAGAAACTTATTGGTATGATTTTTTCAAAAGATTCTGTTGGTGGGTTTAAAGTGCTTAAGACTGAATGCTATTCGAAGAAAACTACCTGAGTTTACCTGGGGAGTTTCCGGGGGCAACGCCCCCGGGGCCCGGTTGTGACCCGGCCTCTGGTGATCGAGCCTGATAAAAGGCTGTTATGCTGGCGCACGAAACAAAGTACGAGCCCGCCCGGCTGTAGGAACCCACTTTAGGGGGCTTTTCCAGTGCCCTTAGACTGCCAGGGGTCTGTTTGGTAATCCCCCTTATGTATGTGGGAGGCGGAACGTTTCGGGGCCCCGCATTATTGTTTTCCCCTTAACGGCTAGTGACACCCCCGCTTTTTTTGGGGGATTTCATCGTCTGCCAAGTCTTTTGCTTTGTAGTGAGTGATTTTCGTTGGGGAAGTTCGGTCTAGTGCCTCTAGGATTTTTCCCGGTGTATTAATCATTATCTCTCCCGCCTGCGTTCCACGGAAAACAGGTTCAGGAACTTCAAGCGCTCCCAGTAACTGAGGTGTTTTATCTCCGTTTATGCGCGCCGTGAAGGTTCTCTGTACATTTTCTAGGTCAGCAATTTCACCTGCCTTGAAAGGTGCTGTTAGTGTGCAGAAATATTCCAGCCTAGATAGAACAAGTGCCCTAAAAGGGGTGTCATCATGGGCTTGGCATCCCTCGTTTGAGGTTCTCATTATCCATCCTGTCTTTTTTCTAGCAGATGCGATTGATACAATGTTATGGTCCTTGAAGCTGAGATCCCCCGACATGATCATCCCAGGTCTTTGACGTTGGTGTTTCGCTCTATTTTGTGGCCAGAATTTGTTTTGTATCTGATGAAGATTTAATTTCCTCGTGTTTACCATATCTGAGTAATTGAAAAATTTTTCATCGTTGAACTTCATATTGTTTTCTGCAGCCCACTGAAAGATTTGGGTTTATGTCCGCCTGGAGCTTGCAGTGTCTGCAATGGAAGGATTGTTAACAGAAGACTCTTGGTGCCTCTAGTAGGTTTCTGTTGGAAACAGTGCTGGCAGGACTCTGTTGGTTGTGCTCTACGCTACTACACACTCACTCAGCTAAAAAAAAAAATGGATTCTTTGATCTCGTTGATCGTTGAGAACTGTGAACCCCAAACACAGCATTTCCTCAAAGAGGAACTTAACTATTCAAATGTGGTAACCCCATAGAACATTACCCATATATGATACTAGAACACAATGTTTTAATATCCTTATATACAGACAGAAATAATTAGAGAGGAGGACACACAGAAATCTGTGGTGTGTAAATACGTCCACCCGGGTAGTGTGGTAACGTAGTCCAGCCAGTGGAGAACTTCCCGTCCACCCGATAGTGTGGTAACATAGTCCAGCCAGTGGAGAACTTCCCGTCCACCCGGGTAGTGTGGTAACATAGTCCAGCCAGTGGAGAACTTCCCGTCCACCCGAGTAGTGTGGTAACGTAATCCACCAGTGGAAGAACATCCCGTCCACCTGAACGAGTAGTGTGGTAACGTAGTTCAGCCAGTGGAGAACTTCCCGTCCACCCGAGTAGTGTGGTAACGTAGTCCAGCCAGTGGAGAACTTCCCGTCCACCCGGGTAGTGTGGTAACATAGTCCAGCATGGAACTTCCCGTCCACCCAGTAGTGTGGTAACAAAGTCCAGCCATGGAGAACTTCCCGTCCACCCGAGTAGTGTGGTAACGAAGTTCCCGCCATGGAGAAACTTTCCCGTCCACTCCGGGTATTTGTGGTAACATAGTCCAGCCAGTGAGAACTTCCCGTCCACCCGAGTAATGTGGAAACGATAGTCCAGCCAGTGTAGAACTTCCCCGTCCACGCCGAGTAGTGTGGTAACGTAGTCCCAGCCAGTGGAGAACTTCCCCGTCCGACATGCCAGAGTGTGGTAAAAAGTCCAGCCAGTGGAGAACTCCCGTCCACCCGAAGTGTGTAACATAGTCCATCCAGTGGAGAACTTTTCCCGTCCACCCGAGTATGTGGTAACATAGTCCAGCCATTGGAGAACTCCCGTCCATCCGAGTAGTGTGGTAAGCATAGTCCAGTCCAGTGAGAACTTTCCCGTCCACCCGAGTAGTGGTGGTAAAAAATCCAGCCCAGCCACGGAGAACTTCCCGTCCACACCCGGGTAGGTGGTATCATAGTCCAGCCATTGGAGAACTTCCCGTCCACCCGAGTAGGTGGTAACATAGTCCAGGAAGTGGAGAACTTCCCCGTCCACCCGTAGTGTGGTAACATAGTCCAGCCAGTGGAGAACTTCCCGTCCACCCGAG
This sequence comes from Cherax quadricarinatus, assembly GCF_026875155.1. Classification (NCBI taxonomy): domain Eukaryota; kingdom Metazoa; phylum Arthropoda; class Malacostraca; order Decapoda; family Parastacidae; genus Cherax; species Cherax quadricarinatus. The sequence goes on from NW_026474752.1 coordinate 3,991, forward strand.
TAGTGTGGTAACGTAGTCCAGCCAGTGGAGAACTTCCCGTCCACCCGAGTAGTGTGGTAACATAGTCCAGCCAGTGTAGAACTCCCGTCCCACCCGGTAGTGTGGTAACATAGTCCAGCAAGTGGAGAACTTCCCGTCCACCCGAGGTAGTGTGTAACATAGGTACAGCAGTGGAGAACTTTCCGTCCACCCGAGTTAGTGTCGGGTAACGTATTCCAGCCAGTGGAGAACTTCCCGTCCACCCGAGTAGTGTGGTAACATAGTCCAGCCAGTGGAGAACTTCCCGTCCACCCGGGTAGTGTGGTAACATAGTCCAGCCAGTGGAGAACTTCCCGTCCACCCGAGTAGTGTGGTAACATAGTCCAGCCAGTGGAGAACTTCCCGTCCACCCGAGTAGTGTGGTAACATAGTCCAGCCAGTGGAGAACTTCCCGTCCACCCGAGTAAGTGTGGGTAACGAAAAGTCCAGCAGTGAGAACTTCCCGTCCACCCTGATAGTGTGGTAACATAGTCCACCATGAGAACTTCCGTCCACGCCGGGTATTGAGGTAACATAGTCCAGCCCAGTGAGAACTTCCCGTCCACACCTGTAGTGATGGTAACATAGTCCAGGCCAGTGGACAGAACTTCCCGTCCACCCGATTAGTGTTGGTAACATAGTCCAGCCAGTGGAGAACTACCCGTACCACCCGGGTAGTGTGGTAACATAGTCCAGTCCAGTGAGAACTTCCGTCCACCGCACCCGAGTAGTGGTGGTAACGTCTAGTCCACAGCCAGTGGAGAACTTCCGCGCCACTCCGAGTTGAGTGTGGTAACATAGTCAGCCAGGGAGAACTTCCCCCGTCCACCCCGTGGAGTGTGTAACATAGTCCAGCCCAGTGGAGAACTCCCGTCCACACCTGTAGTGTGGTGAACACAGACCAGCCAGTGGAGCACTCCCTTCACACCCGAGTAGTGGTGTTAACACAGTCCCAGCCAGAGGAGAACTTCCGTCACCCGACGTATGTGGTAACATAGTCCAGCCATGGAGAACTTCCTTCCACCCGAGTAGTGTGGTAACATAGTCACCCCCCCCCCCCCCCCCCCCCCCATCCAGAGGAAGAACTTCCCGTCCACCCGGGTAGTGTGGTAACGTAGTCCAGCCAGTGGAGAACTATCCCTTCCACACCCGAGTAGTGTGTAACGTAGTCCAGCAGTGGAGAACTTCCGTCCACCCCAAGTAAGTGTGGTAACAAAGTCCATAAGGGAGACTTCCCGTCCACCCGGTAGTGTGGTAACATAGTTCAGCAGTGGAGAACTTCCCGTCCACAACGAGTAGTGTGGTAACATAGTCCCAGCCATGAGAACTTCCCCGTCCACCCGGGTAGTGTGTAACATAAGTCCGCAGGCCAGTGGAGAACTTCCCTCCACCCAGTAGGTGGTAACTTAGTCCAGCCAGTGGAGAACTTCCCGTCCACCCGAGTAGTGTGGTAACATAGTCCAGCCAGTGGAGAACTTCCCGTCCACCCGAGTAGTGTGGTAACGTAGTCCAGCCAGTGGAGAACTTCCCGTCCACCCGAGTAGTGTGGTAACATAGTCCAGCCAGTGGAGAACTTCCCGTCCACCCGAGTAGTGTGGTAACATAGTCCAGCCAGTGGAGAACTTCCCGTCCACCCGAGTAGTGTGGTAACAAAGTCCAGCCAGGGACAAACTTCCTCCACCCGATTAGTGAGGTAACATAGTCCACCAGTGGAGAACTTCCCGTCCACCCGAAGTAGTGTGGGTACATAGTCCAGCCAGTAGGATAGAACTTCCGTCCACTCCGAGTAGTGTGGTAACATAGTCCAGTCCAGTGAGAACTTCCCGTCCACCCTTAGTGTTGTAACATAGTCCAGCCTAGTAGAACTGGTCCCGTCCACACCTAGTAGTGTGGGTACGTATTCCAGCCAGTGGAGAACTTCCGTCCACATCTTCCGAGTAGTGTGGTAACGTAGTCCCAGCATCCAGTGGAAACTTCCCGTCCAACCCGAAGGAGTGTGGTGTAACGTACCCAGCCAGTGGACAACATTTCCCTTCCACTCGCGAGATAATGTGTTAACGTAGTCACACCAGTGAGAACTTCCCGTCCACACCCGAAGTATGTGGTAACAATCCAGCCAGTGGAGAACTTTCCATCCACCCGGTAGTGTGGTAACCAGAAGTCCAGCCAGTTGGAGAACTTCCCGTCCACCCGGGTAGTGTGTAACGTATCCAGCCATGGAGAACTTCCCGTCCACCCATTAGTGTAGGTAACGTAGTCCAGCCAGTGAGAACTTCCCGTCCACTCCGAGTAGTGTGGGTAACGTAGTCCAGCCAGTGGAGAACTTCCCTCCACCCTAGTAGTGTGGTAACGTAGTCCAGCCATTGAGAACTCCGTCCACCCGTGTAGGTGGTAAGCGTAAGTCCAGCAGTGGGAGGACTTCCCTCCCACCCGATAGTGTGTAACATAGTCCCAGCAGTGAGAACTTCGACGTCCACACCGAGTAAGTGTGGTAACGTAGTCCAGCCATGAAACTTCCCGTCCACCCGAGTAGTGTGGTAACATAGTCCAGCCAGTGGAGAACTTCCCGTCCACACCTGGTAGTGTTGTAACGTAGTCAGCCATGGAGAACTTCCCTCCACGGCCCGAGTAGTGTGGTAACATAGTGCCAGGCCAGTGGAGAACTCCCCGTCCACCCGGAGTAGTTGTCCGTAACGTAGTCCACCAGTGGAGAACTTCCCTCCACACGCGGGTAGTGTGGAAACATATTCCACCATTGGAGAACTTCCCGACCACCCGATAGTGTGTAAGTAACGTATCCAGCAGTGGAGAACTTCCCGTCCACCCGAGTAGTGTGGTAACATAGTCCAGCCAGTGGAGAACTTCCCGTCCACCCGGGTAGTGTGGTAACATAGTCCAGCCAGTGGAGAACATCCATCCCGTCACGCCGAGTATGGTAACGTAGTCCCAGCCAGTGGAGAACTTCCCGTCCACACGATAGTGTGGTAACATAGTCCAGCCAGTGACAGAACTTTCCCGTCCACCCAGGTAGTGGGTAACATAGTCCACCAGTGAGAACTTCCCCGTTCCACACCGGTTAGTGTAAGTAACATAGTCCAGCCAGTGAGAAAATCCCGTCCACCCGGGAAGTTGTGGTAACATAGTCCCAGCCAGTGAGAACTTCCCGACCACCCGAGTAGTGTGGACATAGGTCCAGCCAGTGAGAACTTTCCCTTCCACCCGAGTAGTGTGGTAACGTAAGTCCAGCCAGTGAGACTTCCCGTCCACCCGGTAGTGTGGTAACATAGTCCAGCCATTGCGGAGAACTTCCACGTCCACCCGAGTATTGTTGTAACATAGTCCAGCCAGTGGAGAACTTCCCGTCCACCGATAGTGTGGTAACATAGTCCAAGCCAGTGGAAGAAGTCCCGCCACCCAGTTAGTGAGGTAACATAGTCCCAGCGCAGTGGAGAATACCCGTCACCCAGTAGTGGTGGTAACGTAGTCCAGACAGTGTAGAACTTCCCGTCCACCCGGGAATTGTGGGAACAAGTCCAGGGCATGGAGAACTTCTTCCCGTCCACTGCCGAGTAGTGTGGTAACATATTCCCAGCCAGTGAGAACTTCCCGTCCACCCGAGTAGTGTGGTAAACAAGTCCGCCAAGTGGAGAACTTTCCCGTCCACCAGAGTAGTGTGTAACGTATCCAGCCAGTGGAGAACTTCCCGGTCCACCCGAGTAGTGTGGTAACATAGTCCAGCCATGGAGAACTTCCCGTCCCACCCGAGTATTGTGGTAACATGTCCAGCAGTGGATAACTGCCCGTCCACCCGGGTAGTGTGGTAACGTAGTCCAGCCCATGGAGAACTTCCCGTCCACCCTGAAGTAGTGTGTAACATAGTCCAGCCAGTGGAGAACTACCCGTCCACCCAGTAGTGTGTAACGTATCCACCAGTGGAGAACTTCCCGTTCCACCCGGTAGTGTGGTAACATAGTCCAGCACAGCCAGTGAAACTTCCTCGTCCACCCGGGTAGTGTGGTAACGTAGTCCAGCCAGTGGAGAAACTTCCCGTCCACCCCGAGTAGTGTGGTAACGTATTCCAGGCCAATGGAGATCTTGCCCTCCACCCGGTAGTGTGGTAACGTAGTCCCAGCCAGTGGAGAACTCTCCCGTCCACGCCAAGTATGTGGTAACGAGTCCAGCCAGTGGAGAACTTCCCGTCCCATTAATTCCTCATAGTTTATTCACTCATAGATTTATTTGTTAAAATGAAATTTAATATGTTATCTGTATATAGCATCGTGGTCTTTGGTTTCTTCTGTTAACATTTATGAGAGTATAATGTATGCATTTATGGTGATACTGTCTATAAAAGTGTGATCTCTATATCTCTTAGTGCTATTAGGATAACTTCTTTATGACGGCTGATAGTTTAACAATAAATTACTTTTTGGTGTTTTGGGGGGGGGGGGGGGGGGTTTTATTCACACCATGCATAAAAACCTAATGTATAATATATAATATAATATATAATATAATATATAATATATATAAAATATATATATATATATATCTATTAATATATATATATATATATATATATATATGCTTCCTTATTTGTATCATAAGCGAGAAGTAAATAATGAATCTGACTGTAACAGAAATCAGATGTTTTGAGTAGATCCATAAATCACTATTGATGATATACGGTTATATGCATATTTATGGAGCAACTTCAATTAAACACATTAACTGATATTAAAGCAGCCAGGCTTAGCAACATGGCATATACATTGATGATTTAGACTAAATGGAATATATGTAGCCAAATTATATTGTCCACTCTTGACCACAATGCTCTCGATTGTCCTGAATAATTAGGAATAAAGAGAATATAAATAACCAAGCTAAATACCAAAGATATTAATGAAATTAGATACAGAACATTCGAAGTAATTTTTAAACTTGTCTGCACGAGTTCAAATTAAATTGTAAATACATATTTTTATACCATTTGGTGTCAATACTTGGGTCTTTTTGGTAACTAAGTTTTTTGTATAAACTCCACAGCAAGGATTGAGATGCAAAACAAACCTGGCGCTTTGGCTCAAAAATCTAAAGAATATTAATATAAGGATATATAATCTCTAAAATTAGTAGCTATCCATGCATAAGCTTCTCTCTGTTATGTCGGGTTATTTGTGTACGTTCCAGTCACGGTAATTGTGCCTTTTTTTGTTATTTGTTTATGCATAACTTGTGGTGCAAACTATTTAGCACCACTATGTGGCAACACCGTGGTTTCCTTACGTGCAACACCTGGGTGTCCTACGTGCAACACCTGGGTGCTTACGTGCAACACCTGTGTCCTTACGGTGCAACACTGGTTGTTCTTATTGGCTAGACGTTTCCGTCTCCTGTGCGGCAGCCTCTTTTTTTTAGTCTAAATCCTCAGGCAAAAGTGAAAAAAGTTGTGGAGCGGAAGTAAAAGTTACATCAGGTCTTAATCAAGACTAAACACGTTAAACTACTTCTCTGTAAGCCCCCCGTCTCCCACTCTGATGTCACCACTAATATTACTTTACTATTACTGCACTCATGTCCCTCCTGATATTCATTAACATTCAAGCATTGTTTACCTTCATCAAAGATCATCACACTGGTTAGTATTACAATATACTCGACAATATTACTCGAGAGCAGAAATGATGTTATCTGCATATAATGAAATTGTGAAAGGAAGAGTTTATACCAAATATAAACACATTATATACCTATGGTAAACAGTATCTGTGGATCTTTTTCATAAGACGAAAATGCAACTATAATAACAAAACAGCTTTCTCACGGAGGTAATAAATAGATAACTCACCTGACACTAATCTTCCTACAATAAAACATACACGAAACACACTTCTACCTGACAAAATAATTGAGAATAATTATTACCATAGAAACATAATGCATTCATAAGTAGAAGCCCAAAATTTCCTAATTAGCCTCTTCGAGGTGACCGAACTGTGTGGCAGCTTGTTCGTCCTAAGCTACTTATGGTCGCGGCTTTCTAAGTGGGTGCAATTACTGGACACAGTTCTCTGTGTGTCACCTCACGTAATTCCCACACCACCTGTACAGTCCTCTACCGAAGACCACTAGACAAGACCAAGTTTCCATGCAGCGAGGTCACTGAGGGTGGCAACCGCTGACTCTGAGAAGTGGAGAGGGAATCCACCTGAGGTAGACACAAGTGGACTTCCTGGGCACACTGATCCTGGAAGGTCAGACCGCCGACCTTAGGTAAGTGGGGAAGGGGAGACATCCGGGGCGGCGAAAACGGATGGATCCTGGATACATGAACCTGGGGAAGGCTGAGCTAGAGGCAAAACGAAACAATCAAAGAGCGAGGCTGACCCTTAGGAAAGTGAGGAAGGTGAGACATCCGGGGGCCCCACGGATGGATTTCTGGACACATGAACCTGGGAAGGCAGCAGGGTGGACCTTGAAGACGAACCACTTGGCTCCACGTGGCAAGGTCCTGGTAACTCAGAGATAACTCCTGAGGCCTGACATAGGATCCGCAAATAATTATTTTTATTTATTAATATGTGGTTTTTAATTGAGAGTTCTGTCTCTTCATCTTACATGTAAAGTATTTTACGCTAATCCCAAGTTTGGAGAATTATCATTTTATTAACTGGTGTGAAATAGGTTACATACATTGTTTTATTAACGCTGGTGTAGGAGATTAGACTTTTATATATATCACAAACACAATTGTGTAAATAACAAAATGCACAATAACCGTGACTGGAACAATACACAAATACCCTGCACATAGGGATAAGGGAGCTCACGACGACACATCTTTCTTGTGACACTAGCTCGACTTAATTCACAAATTCATTCTTACTAAAAAAACACAGAACGTTCTTATCTCAGAAAGTCCTTGGTCAAAAAACTACATCTGTCACACTCTTCCCTACATGGAGCTCGAACCTTCTTGTTTTTGTCTATTACTTTGGCACACTTCACCTGCCCCTCAGCTCTGCATTAAACTTGAATAGTTCTTTGATTGCTTTCGTTTAGTCTCGCTCTTGTAATCTTCAGACCTGTTCCACTTTCCGTGGCGCTCTCCTTCCTGCCTGGATAGTCTGTTGTCTAAGAAACTACCACCTTCCTCGCCTGCTATCAACTGCCCTTTTTTCTTTTCTCTATTCTGAAAAGGTAATTCGGGTAGGTTATAACGACCCTCTGTCCTCCCGATTTTGAACTTGTTCAATCGTTATTTGTGTCATCTGACCCTACTCCCTGTAACTATGGCCTTCCCAAAACTCATAAAACCTTATATTCCTCTTCGTCTCATCACCATCCCTCAAAGTTTCTGTCTCATATAATCGTGCAGTGTGCTTGGCTGGCCAAAACCCTCACTCCCTTTCTTGGAACTTTGTCTCCTGCCACCCCGCGCTCTGAAGACATCATGAACGTTTCACTCTCCCCGACCTGTTACATGCTTAGGTCCTTGACGTGAGTCCCTCTTCACTAACGTCCCTTTTGATATCCCTCAATTGTCTCAGAGAGAGAAGGACCAATGAAGGGTTACTTCATCTCCTTATACCTACTGAAGTCCTTCCGATTTTAATTCGCCTTCGTTTGAATGAATTTCTTTTCCTACCAAGGCAATAATATTCCAAACCTTCGTTGTCGTCCCCTATGGGCTCTCCTTCACCCCTGTTCTTTGCTAATTCTTTACAAGGAATTATTCGAGACTGTTCTTCCTCTATTGATGTGCGCCTTCTTTCTGGCTCCGCTATTGTGGAGGTACAACTTTGCCTCTTTGGCCTCATGTTCTAGTCTCTTTCAACCATTTCTCGATGCCCTTAATAATCTTGGGCCCCATCCATTAAATTTAAACTACTTTTCTTATCATGCTTTCTCTGCCAAGTAAAGTGTTCTTATTTCCTCTCTTTCCCTGTGCTCCTCCGCATTTGCGATCCTCAGTTCCTTGAATCAGGAAAATTTGCACTCTTTCATATTCATTTTCTCGTCTTGGCTACCCATCCCATTTCAGTGTGCTAAAAGAACTCTCTTCTCTCCCAAAACTCCCAACTCTAGAATGTGCTTCTCTGACCAGTTTCTCAAATTTTAGCATTCCGTTTTTGGTTTCGTGAACCCAAGGTTCTCCTTGTACTGGGAAACCATAATAGCATTGTTAAAGATAAAAAGTTCAGAATGCTTTGGCTGGAACAATATGCTTATGAATGGAACTAGGAGATGGAAACTTTAACGTTTTCATAAGTTCGTTCCACGTCCGGTTATTTGTGTATTTCAATTTGCATTGTTATGGGCTCTCCAGAGTCACCAAAAGTTGCACTGAGGTTCGTCTTATGACTAAGACAGAGTCAGAAAGAGTCCTGTTTCCTAACAAACCTTTCCTAACCTAACCTTCTGTACCATCTCCTTGATAAGCTTCAAATGGAGTACTTCGTAATTGTTCTACTTCCAAAACTGGATACACTCCTTCTCTCTGCTTTCTGAGGTAATATTTTGTATCTTGCCAATGACTCAGGGTTTGTGACATGGACTTTGGAAGAGGCGTATGACGGGGTTGGATAGGAAGGCAATGTGGCCAGAAGTTGCAAATATATGAATAGGAGGTAGGCCTACTGAAGCAATAAAGATTTTTACGAGGACAGTGCTAAACTTTCTGGAATGCCCTCTGAGTTTTCTTTCTTCCTCTTTTTAAAGGTCCTAAGCTGAACAGGAATTAACGTTCGCTTCCGATCTTTTATGATGTTTAAATTTCCACCACTCATATTACGTCGATTTTTTTCCGTGTACTGCTTTAACACAGTGGCATCAACAATCACTACTTTCCTTACAATTCCTTCTGTCATAAAAATGTTTCTCGTCCTTTCCATACCACCTCATTTCTGACCTTAAATTTTCAACTCGAAATCTTCACTTTACGTAGCTCCAGTCCTATCTCATCGCCTTCCAATTTTATAAGAGCTGTGCATACGACTCATGCTGAACAGACTACTACTGCTACTACTACTACTATTGCTTCAACATCAGCTAATTTGTTTTCATTGCTTACTACTAGAACGTATGTTTTTCTTTCTACTATTATTAGTATTACCACAATACTGTCACTATCATTGCTGTTACTTTTACTCCTACTGTTATTACTAAGAACTCAAGTGAAGTTTCATATACATGAACAAACTATCTACTTTCCCAAACCTACCAACAGTCAATCACAACTGTCACCTTCACTTTACTGACATAAACAAGACAAGCTAACCTCACAAATATCACCTTCACTTTATTAACATATAAAATACTAGCTAACCTCATGAATATCACCTTCTTTTCAGTGACATATACAAGGCTATCTAACCTCACAAACATCACCTTCTCTCCACTGACATATACAAGACTAGCTAACCTCACAAACATCTTGAGTGACATACACTTCACTAAGATGTACAAGGCTAGCTAACCTCACAAACATCATCTTCACTTCACTAAGATGTACAAGGCTAGCTAACCTCACAAACATCATCTTCACTTCACTAAGATGTACAAGGCTAGCTAACCTCACAAACATCATCTTCACTTCACTCTGCCGTCACTGTCATTACCTGGTACTCTGCCTTCACAGTCTTTTAGCCTGTACTCCTTGCCTCCCACAGTCATTACTGGTACTCTGCTTTCTCTGTCATTACCTGGTACTTCTCTACGACTGTCCCTTACTAGTACTCTGCCTTCACACTGTCATTACCTGGTACTCTAGCGATGTACAACATATCGCATCATCAAACCATTTTGCCTCCATTTAAGTTTTAAAGCGGTATTATCACCACGGATAAATTTAACCGTTTATATACACAATAACCAAGATTGTCACAATAACAAAACTTTTGTCTAAACTAGCTTTCCAAGGCTGTAATAATTGCTTGTTAGCACTGCATGACAATATCTTATCTGTAAAGCGTGCATAATAATATACAGCCAACTGTACTTACTTCCAAAATCCCACCCAAACCTATCATAACCTAGACCAGTCATAAAACTCTCTGCATGGTTAGGCTGTATAACATTAGGTAAAGCTATTCACAAATAACCCGCACTAGGATATAAATTTACGAGTATGACAACGTTTGACAGAACCCACCTGAGGTCAGATAACAAGAAACTAAAATACAGAAATTGGTTATGAGGTTAGTAGAGGAGACAAAGGCCAGGTTAAGTAACACATTTTCTGAAGTTTAGTTAGTTTAATATGTTTATTATGCACCCCATACCCATCCTGTGGGCGGTAGTCAAAAGATTACAGAGGTACATAATTGGTCCAGGGACTGGACTCCAAAGTTTTGATAGCTGAGCAAGTTACAATGGTAATGAACTAGATTTGGTCATAATCATGACCAAGTTACAAAGGTAAGAGCTCCAGGTCGAGCTGGTCACACACATGAATAATTGCAAAAGGTATTGGAATCATAAACACATTAATCCTTAGAATTTACAAAGTCAATGAGCTCCAGGAAGAGCTGGTGCAAAATCATGACAATCTTCAAAGTAATGAATTATAAACACGTTAACACATGATTACAATCATAACAAATTACAGAGTAATGAAGCAGTTAACATACATAGCAGGGAATTCATCCATTGCCCCAACAACAGATGTTGCTAAGGTGCCCTGTCTCTCCTCGGTAGACAGCCATTGCAAACAGCAGCAAGTTGCCCTGGGATCTGCTGCTTGCACGAGCACCATCGACCCTCCCAAGAGGTCCAAGAAGCCATGACTCCGTTAGCAGCCCGATGGAGAGCTCCCCTAGGGACATGTCAGCGTCCTGGTGGACGCCAAGTTGATTGAAGATCCCAGGCCCTCGTGTGCACGGATGTTGAAGCTTGAGGAACTGAGTACACACTGCCTGTGGCACACCTGGCAGCTGCCTCGTGGTCGAACTCCACGATGCTGTCCCTGTAGTGGAAGTTCCTGTGAGCCTGGCACTCCCTGCAGTGCCATCGCTGACATCGTGGGTTAGGGGAGAAGTACCCTCTACAGATGGGGTGGCGCTGGGAGTTGGGTGGGTGAGGCAGGGGAGACGCGCAGGTGTGAGGCGTTATGAGAGGGTCACTGTTTACTACACACGCCCTCCCCCTCCCCCCCAGCGGAGAGGGGGGGAGGCGCTGACTGGTCCTGACTCGACAACACCAAATCCTCTGAAACGCACAACACTTCAACTATTTACACTGAAATGATGCACTGGGATGTCCGTTCGCTGCTCTGGTATCTTCTCAAAGCATTCACACTGAGTTCTGTTAAGTAGGGACCTGGTCAGCCTCTTTGACCAGGAGCTATCCTTGAAAATCCCGCAGCTAGCCCGCTACACAACCTGCCGTCGTGTCGGCCATGTTGAGCCCTGGTGATTCTGAAGTTTAGAACATTTGATAATGTAATGAGAAAGGAAGGTATTTACAGAGAGACAGGACTAGACTAAGATTCGTATTTGGAATGTTATGTGATGCTTCAACATGAAGGCGTCTGTGAAGGCTAGAAAGGTAGACAATTTTGCCAGAGGACCAGTTAATACAATGACAATGTCTAACATAACAGAAAAGAGGTATGATGTTACCGACCAGATGTGATGTGGAAAATAATTTAGATAGTCCATTATTTTTTTAAAGGGAAAAATTTCGCCACTCATGGTTAAATTTATTTTTCACCATGATGACTTTCTAACACCTCTTGGAAGACCCCTTATACATATTCCAAGCTTTCACTTACGAGCCTTCCTTTCTCATTACATTGTAAAGTGCTCTAAACTTCAAAAATCGTCATTTAACCTGACCTTCACTCCCCTTTCATTACTTTTTCACCTTCCCTTTTTTCATTGTCTTTCTTATCTTCGCCGGATCTTTCCGTTTTTTTTACTATTTGTCCCACAGGGGTTTTTGTCCTACCTTGTGGGCAGCAGCTCTATGTAGAACTCCGTGTTTTTTTCCATTTGATACCTTCATTACAATGACTATTTTTCGCAAATACTACACATGACACCACTTTTCCCCTTTTCTCCCGTAAATTCCCCCCCCTTTATATATATTTGCCCCGCCCCCCTTAACTTTTCCCCACAGGCATCAACATCCTATGAGCCCCCTTAGTCATTGGGTGCTGTCCTTTGTGCCAGGAACCTCAAATAAATTAAAGTTTTGGGGGGTTTGAGAGCTTCGTCCCGGGGGAGAACACTGGCCCATATAATTCCCCGAGATTAAACCCTTGACTCCTCCCAGCACCTCTGCTACTACTCGAGCTTGTGAGGGCACTACTTAAAACAGAGTTCTGTGCTCCAGTACGAGCATCTACAATATTTAGCTATGTAAAGGGAAACAAGTGCAACTTTTACTTTACATATCTAATTCTACCAAAATAATAAAAATTTGAGCTAATGTACGTCACGGGCGAGAACTTTTACCGTCCCTTTTCAAAGGGCTGCCCCCGAAAAGAGCTGCAAATGGTTTTCCCATGTAAAAAAAACTTGGCATTTTTCGGGAGCCATTTGGGGGTCACCATCGGGCAAGACTAAATTTCGGGCGAATGAAATCATCTCGGGCGGCCCGAACATCGGTGGGGGCTGCAGAGGATGACTTTTTGAAAAGAGAGCCTAATAGAGCGAGAACACGGGACTTTGATAAAAAAGATCAAACCCCTGAATTTACTGCATAAACATCTCTTTTTCTTTCATGGGAAAGTACAATTCCCCTGGTAAAAACCCTTGGTAATAAATTCAGCAAGTTGGTTTAGAAGACAGTAACAAACACTAAAACTTTTTATTAGAAAACTTTCAGTCGGGGCCCTTTGAAAAACTTCTAGGCCCCCAGGGACGATCAAGGTCCCCGGGCCCGAAAGTTTTCAAATAAATATTTATGTTTTTTGCTTACGTGTCTTTCAAACCCCAACAAGTACACCTATACAGAAGCCCACCTCCCCTCTGTGACGGCTGTCACTGCTTAACGCTGTAAGGATACTTTCCCTTGATAAATTAGACTATGGAACACGGGGTACTTTATTGTCGAAACGTTTTGTACTTCAACCCCCACGTAGTGTGAGGGTTCACTATGCTACCCCACAGGTGTGTGATGGTTAAACTATGCTACACCCCAGGTAGTGTGAGGGTTCCTTGCTAAAACCCATGTAGTGTGAGGGTTCACTAGCTAAACCCAGGTGTGGATGGTTCACTTCTAAACCCATGTAGTTGAGGGTTTCACCTGCTAACCCAGGTGGTTGGTTACCATTATCCCAGGTAAGGGGATGGTTCACTATGTACACTCCAGGTAGTGTGAGGTTCCCCCATGTACACCCCGGGTAGTGTGATGGTACAAAATGCTACACCCCAGGTGTGTAGGGTTCCCATGCTACCCCAGGAGTGGGATGGTTCACTATGCTACACCACAGGTGGGAGGGTTTTATCTAAAACCAAAGGGTAGTGTGATGGTTCACTATGCTCACCACGGGTAGCGTGATGGTTACTATTACCCCCACAGGTAGTGTGATGGTTCACTAGCTACACCAAGGTGTGTGAGGGTTCACATGTACAACCCATTTTGTGTGAGGGTTCACTATGAAACCCCCCCAGGTATGTGAGGGTTTTACTATGCTACAACCCATGAGTGTGAGGGTTCACTATGCTACCCCAGGTAGTTGAGGTTCACTAGTACCCCCATGTATGTGTGGTCACCATGTCCCCCCGTGTGTGAGGGTTCCCATCCTATGCCCGGTAATGTGTGGTTCACAGCTACACCCCAGGTAAGTAAAGGGTTCACCATGCTACACTCCAGGTAGTGTGATGGAACACAATGTACATCCGGGTAGTGTGATGGTTCACCATGCTACCCCCCCGGGGAGTGTGATGGTTCACTATGTACCCCCCAGGTGTGTGGGTTCACTATGCTACACCCCAGGTACGTGATGGTTCATATGTACACCCAGTTGTGTGTTTGTTCACCATGTAATCCAGGATGTGATGGTTTACCACCCTACCCCCGGGTAATGTGTGTTCACCATGTTACACCCCAGGGGGGGTTGATGGTTCATTGGACATCCAGGTGTGGATGGGTTCACCTGCTAACTCCAGTTAATTAGGTTCCCCATGCTAACCCCAGGTAGGTGATGTTCCCCATGCACACTCCAGGTAGAGTGATGGTTCCCCGTGCTACACCCCCGGTAGTGTGATGGTCACCATGTACACTCAGGTAAGTGATGGTTCACCATGCTACATCCAGGTAGTGTCATGGTTCACTATGCACACTTAGTAGTGTGAGGGTTCCCATGCACACTCCAGGAGGTGATGGTTCACTTGTTACACTCTGGGTAGTGGAGGGTTCCCCATGCTACACTCGGGTGGTGAGGGTTCCCAGCTACCCCCCAGGTAAGTGAGGTTCCCCTATGCTACCTCTAGGTAGTTGAGGGTTTACCAGCCACTCCATAGTGTGATGGTTCCCATGCTACACCCCAGGTAGGAAAAGGTTCCCCATGCTCACCCCAGGTAGGTAGGGTTCCTACTAAATTGGTAGTGTATGGTTCACCTCCACCCCCAGGGTAGAGTGAGGGTTCACTATGCTACACTCTAGGTAGTGTGTGGTTCACCATCTACCCCCAGGTAGTGTGATGGTTACCATGTACCCCCGGGTTGAGGACGTTTCACTATGTTACACCTAGGTAGGGTGATGGTTCACCATGCTACACTCCGGGTGTTGATGGTTCCCCATGTACACCCGGGAGTGTAGGGTTTCCCTGCTACACCCAGGTAGTGTGATGGTTCACCATGCTAACCAGGTATGTGTGGTTCACGCTACACCCCAGGTAGTTGATGGTTCCCCATGCACACTCCGGGTGTGTATGGTTCACCATGCTACGCTCCAGGTAGGTGTGGTTCACCATCTACACCCCGGGGATGTATGGTTCACCATGCACCCCCAGGTAGAGTGATGGTTCACCATGCTACACCCAGTAGTGTGATGGTTCCCCTGCTCACCCCAGGTGTGTGATGGTCACCATGCTACACTCCAGGTATTTGTGATGGTTCACCTGCTAACCCCAGGTAGTGTATGGTTCACAGCTACACCCCAGGTAGTGTGAGGTTCACCATGTACACCCAGGTAGGTGGGGTTCCCTGCTAACCCCGGGTAGAATGATGGTTCCTATGTACCTCCGGTAGTGTGATGGTTCCCATGTCATCCGGTAAGTGAGGGTTCACCAGGTAACCAAAGGGGAGAGTGATGGTTCCCCATGCTACACCCCAGGTAGAGTGATGGTTCACCATGCTACACCCCAGGTAGAGTGATGGTTCACCATGCTACACTCTGGTAGAGTGAGGGTTCACCATGTACTCCCCGGGTGGGTTTGATGGTTCACCATGTACACCCCGGGGTAGGGATGGTTCCCAGGGCTCACCCCAGGTAAGTGATGGTTCACCATGCTAACCCCAGGTAGAGTGAGGTTCAAAAATGCTACACCCCAGGTAGAGTTATGGTTCACCATGCCCCCCGGGTAAGTGATGGTTCACCATGCTACACCCCGGGTAGAGTGATGGTTCCCTGTAACCCCAGGTAGAGTGATGGTTAACCATGCTAACCCCAGGTAAGTGATGGTTCACCAGGTACCCCCCGGTAGAGTGATGGTTCACCATCTACACCCCAGGTAGAGTGATGGTTCACCATGTACACCCCAGGTGAGTGATGGTTCACCTTTAACTCCGGGGTAGGAAAAACCCACTGGAGGGCGAACGTTTAAATTAAGAACCCAGAGTTGCTGTATGTTTGATTCACTTAGTGAGTGACCCAATCTTTAAAAACAAATTAATGCCCATATAGTTTATGAAAAAGATAAGAACAACTTTTAAATTTTCAAAAAAATGAATAAAAAAAAGACAAGAAAACTTTAAATATTGACATGATGAAAAAAAACAAAGGAACTTTAAATTTCATGTGGTGAGTAAACACATTCAAAACAGCCCCAGTCCCCCCTTTAAAATATTAAGTGTTGTGGAACACTGTTATGAAAAACCCTGGTGTTCTCAACTATAAAATGAAGAAGAAAGCCATTATTTATTTAAAAATATTGTTTCACAAGGGTTGTTTAATACCCCTGAACCAGCTTCATAACTCTCTTTTTTTCTGGGGTTTTAGGGATCAACATGTCTGATTTGTGTAATATTTGGCTCCACACCATTGGGTTTGGGATAGTCCACTTACCACCCCCACTTGATCTGTGTAGTCCCCTTACCA
The DNA here is from genome assembly GCF_026875155.1 of Cherax quadricarinatus. Taxonomy (NCBI): domain Eukaryota; kingdom Metazoa; phylum Arthropoda; class Malacostraca; order Decapoda; family Parastacidae; genus Cherax; species Cherax quadricarinatus. Next base: position 20,281 of record NW_026474752.1, read on the forward strand.
CCCCCTTTATTAGTTAGTCCACTTACCACCACCTTTGACTAGTGTAGTCACTTACCACCACCAATTGATATTGTAGGGCCCCCCTTACCCCCACACCACTTGATATAGTGTAGTACACTTACCTCCTTCACCACTTATATAGTATAGTACACTTCCCCCACCATTTTATTTATGTGTAACTACCCACCCTTGATCTAGCGTGCCCCCTTCCTCCATCACCACTTCCCTTTAGGTTTTCCCGGGGTTATTCCGGGGATCAGGCCCCCGCGCCGGTCCCTGCCAGGCCTCCTGATGGATCAGGGCCCGATCAAAAAAGGGTGTTTTGGGGGCCGCAGTCCAACGACGAGCCACAGCCCCCCCGATCCCGGGACTGATTTAGGGACTGTCCGCTCTTCTTGAACAGCCCGGGGTTTATTGGCAATTCCCTAATGCTTTTTGGGGGCTGTTTAACAGTCTGGGCCCGGGGCATTTTGGGGTTTTCCCTTAGTGTAGTACACTTCCCCACCCCTTGATCTAGCGTAGCCCACTTCCTCCATCACCACTTATATTGTTTACACTTACCACCCCATTGATTTAGTGTAGTACACCCACCACCATCACTTGTTTAGTTAACAATCCACACCACTTGATATATGTAGTCACTTACCATCGCCCCTTGATTTTTGTAGTAGACCTACCACCCACTTATTGCGTAGCCCACTTACCTCCTCACCTTGATATAGTGTAGTACATTACCACCACCGCTTTATTTAGTGTAGTCACCCACCCCCACCCCCACTTATTTTTGGTACACCTACCACCACACCATTATGTAGTGTAGACACCCACCCCCACCCCCACTTATATAGTGTATACACCCACCCCACCCCCACTTATGTATGTAGTAACCTACCACCCCAATTTTTTAAAGGGAGTACACCTACCACCACCCCAATTTGTGTGTATACACCTACCACCACCACTTTTTAGTGTAGTAACCTACCCCCACCACCCCTTATGTAGTGTTACACCCACCCCCCACTTTTATGTAGACACCTACCACCAACCCAATTTTATGTGTATACACCACCACCACCACCCTTATTTGGAGTACACCTACCCCACCACCACTTATATATGAGTACACCTACCCCACCACCACTTAGTATTTTAGTACACCCACCACCACCACTTATATTGTTTTAACCACACCCCACCACTTATGTGTGTATACACCTCCACCCCCCTTATATAGGCAGTACACCTACCAAACCCCCACCACTTTTGTAGTGTAGTACACCCCCACCACCACTTATAAGTGAGACACCTACCCCACCACCACTTAGTAGTGTGTACACCTACCACCACCCCTTATATAGTGTAGTACACCTACCACCCCCCACCACTATATTGTAGACACCAACCACCACCCCCATTATATAGGTAGTAACCTACCACCCCACCCTTTATATGTAGAAAACCTACCCCCCACCCCTTATATGTGTAAAAACCCCACCCCACCCCTTATATAGTGTAGTACACCTACCACCCCCCCACTTTAAGTGTAGTACACCTACCACACCCCCATTATTGGTTGTACACCACCACCCCCACCACTTATATAGTGTGTAACCTCCCCACCCCATTTTTAGTGTAGTACACCCACCACCACCACCATTTTATAGTGTAGTACCCAAATACCACCACCCTTAATAGTGTAGTACACTACCCCACCACCATTATATAGTGTAGTACACCCCCACCCCCCATTATATAGGTTACACCTACCACACCACCACTTATTATGTAGTAATACCACCCCCCCCCATTATTAGTTAGTACACCACCACCACCACCACTTATATTGGGGTTACACCTACCCCCACCCCCACTTTAAGTGTTGTAACCCACCCCACCCCCACTTTTTAGTAAGTACACCTACCCCACCACCAAATTTTTTAGTGTATACACCTACCCCCCCACTTATAAAGTGTAGTACCCTACCACCCCACTTAATTGTGTATACACCTACCACCACCACACTTATATAGTGTAGACACCACACCACCCTTTTATGGTAGTACACCTACCACACCCCCTTATATGTGTATTTTCACCCACCACCCCCACCATTTTATGTGTATACACCAACCCCCACCCCCACTTTTATGGTTTTACACCCCCCCACCACTTAAATTTTGTGTAGTAAACCCACCACACCACCACTTTATAGTGTAGTAACCTACCCCCACCCCTTTTATGTGTAGTACCCTACCACCACCACCCTTTTTTGGTTTTACACCCCACCACCATTATATGGGTTTTCCCTCCACCCCACTTTATAGTGGACACCACCCAACCACTTAAAAGTGTAGTACACCCACCACCCCACTTATTAGTGTGTACACCCACCCCCACCCCCACTTTATGAGTTTCACCCACCACCACCCCTTATAAGTGTAGTACACTCCAACCCCACTTTATAGTGTGTCCCTACCCCCACCACCCCTTATATGTGTAGACCTCCAAACCCCCACCACTTATATAGTGTAGAAAACCCACCCCCACCCCCACTTATATGTGGAGTACACCTACCCCACCCTTTTTTTTTGTGTAGTAAAACCCCACCACCCTTTAATAGTGTAGACACTAAACCCCCACCACTTATATAGTGTAGTACACCTCCCCACCACCACTTATATGTGTAGTACACCACCCCACCACTTTTATAGTGTAGACACCTACCCCCACCCCACTTATATAGTGTATACACCTACCACCCCCACCCCTTTTTGTGTAGTACACCACCACCCCCCCCACTTTTAGTGTAGTACACCTACCACCCCCCAAAACTTTTTTGTGTGTACACCTTCCCCACCACTTTTAAAAAATGTAGTACACCTACACCCCACTTTATAGTGTAGACACCCCACCACAACCACCCTTATATTGTAGTTCACCCACCCCACCACCACTTATTAAATGTAGTACACCTACCACCCCCCCACTTATATATGTATTAAACCCACCCCACCCTTATAGTGTGTTACCCCCACCACCCCTTATAGGTTTTGTCCCAACCACACCAACCCTTTTAGGTAGTAACCTCCACCCCACTTTATAAGTGTAGTCACCTACCCCCAACCCCATTAATAGGGGGCACCACCACCCACCACCAATTTTATGGTAGTAACCTACCCCACCCCCTTATTTAGTGTAGACACCTACCACCCCCTTATAAGTGTAGTACCCTCCCAACCCCCATTATATGTGTAGTACACCTCACCCCCCCATTTTATGTGAAACCCACCACCCCCCACCCCTTATATAGTGTTGTACACCTACCCCCCCACTTATAAAGTGTATACACTACCACCCACTTATAGTGTATCACCTACCACCCCCACCCCCCTATTTAAAATGTAGTACCCTACCCCCACCACTTATATGTGTAGTACACCTACCACCCCACCACTTATTGTGTGTAACCTACCCCCACCACCCCTTAAAATGTAGTAACCTACCCCACCACTTTATAGTGTAGTACACTCCCACCCCCACCCCTTATATAGTGTAGTACACTACCACCCCCCACCATTTTTATAGTGTATACACCACCCCACCACCACTTTTTTAGGTATAAAAACCTAACACCAATTATATAGTGTAGTAACCTACCCCCACAACCCCTAATAGTTAGTACACCCACCCACCACCATTTTTAGTGTAGTACACCTACCCCCCACTTTTATGTGTAGTACACCCCACCACCAACTTTATAGTGTAGTAAACCCACCACCCCCACCCCTTATATATTTTTAGACACCCACCCCACCCCCACTTATAAAGGAGTACCCCCAACCCCCCACTTATAAGTGAGTCACCTACCACCACCAATTTTAGTGTAGTACACCTACCCCACCCCCCTTATTATGTAGTACACTACCACCCCCCCCTTTATATGTATACACCACCAAAAACCCCCCCCTTATATATTTGTACCCACCACCCCACTATTATTTTTACACCCCCCACCCCCACCCCTTATATAGTGTGTACACCTACCCCCACCCTCACTTAATGTGTAAACACCTACCCCCACCACCACTTTTATAGTGAACACCTCCACCACCATTATATAGTGAGTACCCTACCACCACCACTTTTAAAAAAAGAGTACACCTACCCCCCCACTTTTAAAAGTGTAGTACACTACCACCCACCCTTTTATAGTGTGTACACCCACCCCCACCACTTATTTGGTAGTACACCTACCCCCCCATTATATAGGTGTACACCACCACCACCACCACTTATATAGTGTAGTACACCTACCACCCCCTTTTTTAGTGTATACACCACCAGCACCACCATTATAAGTGTTACACCCACCCCACACTTAATATGTAACCCTACCCACCCATTTTATGTGTATACACCACCCCACCACCACTTTTATAGTGTAGTTTCACCCCCCACCACAAATTTATAGTGTGTCACCTACCACCACCCACTTATATGTGTGTACACCTACCACCCACCACCATTTTTTAGTGTGTACACCCCCACCACCACCACTTAATATGTGTACACCTTCCACCACCCCTTAATAGTGTAGTAACCTACCCCCACCATTTTATAGTGTAGACACCTACCACAACCAAAACCACTTTATATGTAGTACACCTACCCACCACCAACTTATAAGTGTAGTACACCTAACAACCTAGGTTTAAATGGCTGTTATCCAGGTGTAATGGGGGCAAATAAAACAGTAGAAAAAATTTTTACATATTATCCTTTACCAATTAAAAAGCAATTGTAACTATGTACAGTTTATAAATAAGTGCACTCCACGGGAAAACAAAGGGGGAGAAATAGAACCAAAGAACGACCCTCTTTTAACCCCTAGAGGGGGAAGACAAAGGGGAGAAGGAGACGGTATCCAATAAACCTCTGCGATTGTCAAACCCCCCTTCTATTGGGGTGAACTGGTCACTAGTTGCGATGGGCCCATCATCAATCTTACAACCTGGGTTGTGGGTTGGGGAGTCCTTAAATGAGGGGGTGTCCATGCGCCGAAAAAAGGTTAGTACTCTTTGCATGCCCCCCCCCCCCGAGAAGGTCAGGTTAGGGGTGCCACCTTCCCCCGTGGTAACCCTTTCCGCCATGGGACAAAAAGGGACCCCCCTATCCCTCCACCACAAATCTTAATAGAGCCCTTTCCTAGTGACCAAAAGCAAACCCTAAACTTAAGGGGGCAGCAGCAGACAGGCTACAAGGTCCCAAAATACAGGCGGACGGTAGCCCCTCCCCTCACTAAAAAAAAACCCCCCCCATAGGGGATAAAAAAAAAAGCTTGAAAAGGGTTTCCACAAATACTTTCCCAACCTAAATAAAATAATAAACTAGACTCTTGACAAAGAGTCTGCCAACACATTTTCTTTGCCGGCAATATAATGAATTTTGATATTGTAGGGCTGCAGCCTGAGCGTCCAACGCATAAGCCTTGTGTTGTGATTCTTCATGGCTTGGAGATAGACTAACGGGTTGTGATCACTGTAGACTGTGACCACCTGCGATGTCTGGCCCACATAAACATCGAAATGCTCCAAAGCCATTACCAGCGCGAGGGCTTCTTTTTCAATGGTAGAGTAAGCTCTCTGATGTGGCTGGAACTTAGCTATGCACAGTACGATTGCAGAATACGCATACAAGCAAAGCCGACTGCACACAAGATTGACCGTAGCGAAGCGAGCACACTGAACAAGCTAGTAGCGAGCTGTTGAACGATCACACAATAGCAAGGCTGATCATAAGCAACTGACACGCAAAATTTGTAAAGCGAAGCGAAACAGCAAGCTACACAATGTTCCTGCTACAAGCTTCACCCTAAGCTCAACCGTTTCTCTAAGTCAGCTGCTCCCCCCGTACAGGGACCCAGATTACAACCTAGGATTTCAAATGGCATGTTATCCCCAGGTGTAATGGGAGCAAATAAAACACAGTAGAAAAAGTTTAGACTTATATTATCCTTCACCAATTATAACAGCAATATGTAACACTATGGTAGCATGTTGATAAAGAATAGGTGCCCAATCCCACTGTAAGCAAGGCAGAAATAGAAGCCACAAGATAGCAGACCGTGGCTTCAAACCAGCTCTAAGAGTGAATGACAAGGGCAGACAGAAGAGCGTATTCCACATAATCTTCTGCGATTGTCTATCCCACCTTCTTATTGGCTAGAACCTGGTCACTAGTTGAACGATTGGGGCCCCATCATCAACTCTTTAGCAACCTGTTCGCTGGTTGGTGGAGATAGCCTGTATATGAGGGTGTGTCCATTCGCCGAATAAAGGTTACGTACCTTTGCATGCCACACCCTACCACCGCCACCACTTTATATAGTGTATACACCTACCTCCCACCACTTAATAGTGGTAGTACACCATACCACCAACCACTTATATGTGTAGTACACCCTACCACCACACAATTATATAGTGTAGTACAACCTACCACCACCACTCTATATAGTGTAGTACACCTTCCACAACAAACCACTTATATAGTTAGTACACCTAACACCACACCACCACTTATATAGTGTATACACCTACCCCCCACCGACCACTTATGAATAGTGTATACACCTACCACCCACAACTTATATAGTGGAAAAAAGTACACCTACCACAACCACCACTTATATAGTTTAGTAATGACCTACCACCACCAGCACTGTATATATGGTAGTACAATCCTACCACCAACCACCACTTATATAGTGTAGTACACCTACCACCACCATCTTATATAGTGTAGTAACTCCTACCACCACCACTTTATATGTAGTACACCTACCACCACTCAACCAATTATTTAGTGTAGTACACTCCTACCAACACCACTTATATATTGTAGTACACCTACCACCACCACTCACTTATATAGTGTAGTACACCTACCACCACCACCACTTATAAAGTGTAGTACACCTACCACCACCACTTATATAGTGTAGTACACTCACCACCACCACCACTTATATAGTGTAGTACACCTACCACCACCACCACTTATATAGTGTAGTACACGCTACCCCAACTCACCACTTATATAGTGTAGTACACCTAGCCACCACCAATTATATGGTGTAGTACACATACCACACCAACCACTTATATAGAGTAGTACACCTACCACCCACCAACTTATATAGTGTAGTACACCTACCACCCACCCACCACTTATAAAGTGTAGTAACCTACCCACCACTCACCACATAATAGTGTAGTAAAACACCACCTCCACCACTTATATTGTGTAGGTACACTCACCACGCACCACCACTTAGTATAGTGTAGTAACACTACCACCACCACACTTCTATAGTGTATTACACCTACCACCACAGCCGACTTATATAGTTTAAGTACCCTCACCACAACCACCACCACCACCGACCACTTATATATGTAGTACAACACCTACCACCACCACCACTATCTATAGTGGTATACACACCTACCACCAGCCCCACCTTATATAGTGTAGTACAACCTACCACCACACACCACCCACTTATATAGTGTAGTACACACCTACCACCTCGGAACACCGACTTATAGATGTAGTACACCTACCACCACCACTTTATATAGTGATAAAACCTACCACCACCACTTATATAGTGTATACACCCTACCACCACCACATTATTATATTGTAGTACACCTACCACAACCACCACTGTATATAGTGAGTACACTACCACCACCACCACCAATTTATATAGTGTAGTACACCTAACACCACCAGCTTAATAGTGGTAGTACACCTACCACCACAACCACTTATATAGTGTAGTACGACCTTACCACCACCACCACTTATATAGTGTATACACCTACCACCACCCACCACTTATATAGTGTTAGTACACTCTACCACCACCTCCACTTAATATAGTGTAGTACAATCCTACCACCACCACTCACTTATATAGGTATACACCTACCACCACCACTTTATATAGTGTAGTTACGGCCTACCATCCAACCACCACTTATATAGGTAGTAACACCTACCACCTACCACCACTTATAAGTGTATACACCTACCACCACCGACCACTTATATAGTGTAATACACCTACGCACGCACCACCACTATATAGTGTAGTCACACCTACACCGTCCCACCACTTATATAGTGTAGTACACCCTACCCCACCACCAATTAATAGTGGAGTACACTCACGCACCACCACCACTTATATAGTGTAGTACACCTACCACCACCACCACTTATATAGTGTAGAACACCTACCACCACCACCACTTATATAGTGTAGTACACCTACCACCGAGCCACCCCCCACCCCACCACCGCACCCAGACCACCCCAACCAGCCACCAACACGAACACCACCCTAGAACCGGACCACTTTATACTAGTGTAGTACACCTACCAACCCCCACCAACACTTATAGTAGTGGTAAGGAAAACCTAACACCACCACCAACTTTATATAGTGGTATAGTACACCTACCACCAAACCACTTATATGTTTAGTACACCTACCGCACACCACCGACTTATATCGTGTAGTAACATACTAACCACCCGGCAACCACTTTATATAGTGTAGTACACCTACACCACCAGCTCAACGTATATAGTGTAGTACAACCTACCACCACCACTTTTATATAGTGGTAGTAACCTACCACCACCACCCGTTATATAGTGTAAGTATCACCTACCACACCACCAACACTTAAATAGGTAGTACAACTACCACCAACCACCACTTATATGTGTTGTACACCTACCACCACCACTTATATAGTGTATAACACCTACCACCACCACCACTTATAAAGTGTATACACCTACCCCAACCACCACTTATATAGTGTAGTACACCTACCACCACCACTGTTAGATAGTGTGTAAACACCTACCACACCACCAACCACTTATATATTGTTAGTACACTCACCACCACCCCACTTATATAGTGTAGTAACACCTACCACCACCACATATATAGGTGTAGTACAAACCTACCACCACCGCCGTATATAGTGTAGTACACCTACCACCATACCAGCTTATATGGTGTAGTACAACCTACACACCACCACTTATATAGTGTTAGTACACTCTCCACCACCACTTAAAAATATAGTGTAGTACACCTACCACCACCACCATCACTTATATAGTGTAAGTAACACCCTACCACCTCCACCACCTTATGTAGTTAGTACTACCTAACAACCACCACTTATATAGTGTAGTACACTCACCACCACCACTTATATAGTGTAGTACACCTACCACCACCACCACTTATATAGTGTAGTACACTACCACCACCACTTATATAGTGTAGTACACCTACCACCACCACCACTTATGTAGTGTAGTACACCTACCACCACCACTTATATAGTGTAGTACACTCACCACCTACCACTGTATATAGTAGTACCCTACCACCCACCCCACTTATATAGTGTAGTACACTCACCACCACCACTTATATAGTGTAGTACACCTACCACCACCACCACTTATATAGTGTAGTACACTCACCACCACCACTTATATAGTGTAGTACACCTACCACCACCACCACTTATATAGTGTAGTACACCTACCACCACCACCACTTATATAGTGTAGTACACCTACCACCACCACCACCACTTATATAGTGTAGTACACCTACCACCACACTAAATAGTGTAGGTACACCTACCACCGACCACTTATAAGTGTAGTACACCTACCACCACCAACACTTATAAGTGTAGTACACCTACCACAACCACTTATATAGTGTAGTAAACCTACCACAACCAACACTGTATATATGTAGAACACCTACCCACCACCACCACTATATAGTGAAGTACTCCTACCACCACCACCGACTTATATAGTGTATGGTACACACCTACCACCCCCACATATATAGTGTAGTACAACGACCACAACCACCACTTATATAGTGGTACACCTACCACCACCACCACTTATATAGTGTAGTACACCTTACCACCACCACCACTTATATAGTGTAGTACACCTACCACCACCACTTATATAGTGTAGTACACCTACCACCACCACTTATATAGTGTAGTACACCTACCACCACCACCACTTATATAGTGTAGTACACCTACCACCACCACCACTTATATAGTGTAAGTACCCACCACCACCACCACTTATAAGTGTATACACCTCCACCACCACCACTTATATAGTGTAGTACACATCCACCAACCACCACTTAGATAGTTAGTACAACCTACCACCACCACCACTTATATATGTAAGTACACCTACGCACCACAACCACTTATATAGTGTAGACAGCTACCAACCCCCCAACCACCACTTATATATTTAGTACTCCTAACACCACAACTTTATATAGTGTAGTACTACAACCTACACCTCCACTTATATAGTGTAGTACACCTACCACCATCCTACCCTATATAGGTAGTACACTACCACCACCACTTATATAGTGTAGACACCTACCACCGTCCACCCACTATATATTGTAGTACGCCTACCACCAACCACCACTTATATAGTGTATGTACAACCTACACCACCACCACTTATATAGTGTATACACCTACCACACCACACTTATATAGTTAGTACACCTACCACCACCACCACCTTTTATATTTTGTGTAGTACACCTACCACTCACCACCACTTATATAGTGTAGTAACACCTTCCACCACCACTTATATAGTGTAGTACACCTACCACCACCACTTATATAGTGTAGTACTCCTAACCACAACCACCACTTAGATAGTGTACACACCTACCCACCACCAATCCTCTTATATAGTGTAGTACACCTACCACCACCCCACTTATATAGTGGAGTTCACCTACCACCACCACTTATATACGTGTAGTAACACCTACCACATCCTCCACTTATATAGTGTAGTACACCTACCACTCACCACCGACTTATATAGTGTATAGTACACCTACCACCACCACCAACTTTATATATGTAGTATCACCTAACCACCACCACTTATATAGTGTAGTACACCTAACCTCCACAACAACTTATTTAGTGTAGTAAACAACCTACCACCCGACCACCCACTTATATAGTGTAGTCAACACCTACCACCACCACTTATATAGTGTAGTACACCTACCACCACCACCACTTATATAGTGTAGTACACCTACCACCACCACCACTTATATAGTGTAGTACACCTACCACCACCACTTATATAGTGTAGTACACTCACCACCACCACCACTTATTATTGTGTATTACACCTAACCACCGACAAGCACTTTATATAGTGTAGTACACTACCCCACCACCACTTTGATAGTGTAGTACACCTTCCACCACCAATTATATAGTGTAAGTACACCTACCCACCACCACCACATATATTAGTTGTAGTACCCTACCACCACCACCACTTATAATAGTGTAGTACACCTACACACACCACTGTAATAGTGGTTAGTACACCTACCACCACCACCACTTATATTTGGTAGTACACCCTACCACCACCACCACTTTAAATAGTGGAGTACACAACGTCACCACCACCACCACTTATATAGTGTAGTACTCTCACCACCACCACCTTCCTATAAGTGTATACACCTACCACCACTCACCAATTCTATAGTGTAGTACACCTACCACCACCAGCCCCACTTATATAGTGTAAGTACACTCACCAACCACCGACCACTTATATAGTGTAGGTACACCTACCACCAAACCGACCACTTATATAGTGTGTACACCTACCACCACCACTTATATAGTGTAGTACACCTACAACCACCACCACCACTTATTAGAGTAGTACACCTACCACCACCAAGCCACATAATATAGTGTATACAACCTACCACAACCCACAACCACTTATATAGTTAGTACACCCTACCACCACCACTTTTATATGTAGTACACCTAACACCACCACTTATATAGTGAATACACCTACCACCGACCACTTATATAGTGTAGTAACAACCTAACCACCACGCACATTATATAGTGTAGTACATACCTACCACCACCACTACATATAGTGAGTACACCTACCCCACCACTTATATAGTGTAGTAAACCTACCACCACACCACCACTTATATAAGTGAGTACACCTACCACCACCACTTATATAGTGTAGTAACACCTACCTCCACCAACCACTTATTAGTGTAGACACCTACCACCACCACTTATATAGTGTAGACACCTACACAACCACCACTTATATATGTATACACCTACCACCACCACCCCTTATATAGTGTAGTACACCTACCACACCACTTATATATTAGTACACCTACCTCCACACACCACTATTTTGTGTAGTACACCTTCCACCACCACCACTTATCATAGTGGTAGTACACCTACCACCACCCCACTTATTATAGTTAGTAACACCGACCACACCACCACTTACTTGTGGAGTACACCTTACCACCACCACCACTTAGTATAGTGTAGTAGCACCCACCACCACCAACTTATATAGTGTAGTACACCGACCACCACCACCACTTATATAGTGTGGACACCACCACCACCACCCACTTATATAGTGTAGTAGCACCTACCACCAGCCACCACCTATAAGTGTAGTACACCTACCACCACCACCAATTATAATATGGTATACACCTACCCCACCACCACTTATATAGTGTAGTACGACCTACCACCAACACACCACTTATATAGTGGTAGTAACACTCACCACCACCACACTTATTAGTGGTAGTCCACCTACCACCAACGACCTCTTATATAGTTGTAGTACAGCCTAGCCCCCACCAACACTTATATAGTGTGAGTACACCAACCACCACCCCCACTTATATATGTGTAGTACACCCTACCACCCACCTCCAACCACTTTATATAGTGTAGTACCACCTCCACCACCACCACGTATATAGTTAGTACACTACCTACACCACCACTTATATAGTGTAGTACACCTACCACCACCACCACTTATATAGTGGTATTAACAGCCTACCACCACCACCACTTATATAGTGTAGTAAGCCTACCACCAACCACCACTTATATAGTGTAGTACAGCCTACCACCACCACTTATATGTGTAGTACACCTACCACCACCACCACGTATATATGTGTAGTACACCTACCACCTCCCACGAACTTATATAGTGTAATACACCTACCACCACCACCACTTATATTGTGTAGTAACACCTACCACCCCCACCACTTTTATAGTGTAGTACACCTACCACGCACCACCACTTATATAGTGTAGACTCCTACCACCACCACTTATATAGTGGTAGTACACCTTACCACCACCACCACTTATATAGTGTAGTACACCTATGACCACCACTCACCACTTATATAGGTGTTGTAACACCGTACCACAACCAACGCACGTAGTAAAGTGTATTACACCGACCACCACCACCCGTATATTAGTGTAGTCCACCTACCACCACCACCACTTAGATAGTGTAGTTACACCTTCCACCACCACGTATATTAGTGTAGTACTCCTAACATCCACCACTTATATAGTGTAGTACACCTACCACAACCACCAACCTATAGATAGTGTAATACACCTACCACCTCCAACCACTTATAGAGTGGTAGTAACACCTAACCACCACCAACCACTTAATAGTGAAGTACACTCTACCACCAACGCACTTATATAGTGTAGTACACCTTCCACCACCACGTATATCGGGTAGTACACCTACCACCACCACCACTTATATAGTGTAGTACACCTACCACCACGCACTTATTAGTGTAGTACACCTACCACTAACCACCATTAATATAGAGTAGTACACCTACCACCAAGCCACCGACTTTATATAGTGTAGTAACACCTACCCACCACCACCACTTATATAGTGTAGTACACCTACCACCACCACTTATATAGTGGTAGTACAACCTACCACAACCACCTCTTATATTGTGTAGTACACCTACCGCACCTCCACTTATAAAGTGTAGTACCCCTACCACCACCACCACTTATATAGTGTAGTACACCTACCACCACCACCACTTATATAGTGTAGTACACACCTACCACCACCACTTATATAGTGTAAAGTACAAACCTACCACCACCACCACTTATATAGTGAGTACACCTATCCACCTACCACTTATATGTGGTAAGTACACCTACTCCACCAACCACTTATATAGTGTAGTACAGCCACCACCACCACCACTTATATAGTGTATATACACCTACCACCACCACTTATATAGTTAGTACACACACCACCCCTCCACTTAATAGTGAGTTACACCTATACCACCACCACCACTTATATAGTTGTTTTACACCTATCCACCACCACCACTTATATAGTGTAGTACAACTACACCACCAATTAATAAGTGTAGTAACACCTACCACCACCACCAACTTATATTGAGTAGTACACCTACCACCACCACCACTTATTTAGTGTAGTACAACTACCACCACCACTATATAGTGGTAGACTCCGACACCACCACCACTTATATAGTGTAGTATCACCTACCACCGACCACACCACTTATATAGTGTTAGCAATCACCTACTACCACCACCAACCACTATATAGTGTTGGTACACTCTCCACCACCAACCACTTATATAGTGATGTACACCTACCACCGACCACCACTTATTTAGTTTAGTACACCTACCTTACCACCACCACCACTTATATAAGTGTAGTACCACTCACCCTCACCACCACCTACCACCACTTATAGAGTTAGTACACCTACCACCACCACCACTTAGAGAGTGTTGTACATACCTACCACCACCACTTATATAGTGTAGTACACCTACCACCGACCACTTATATAGTGTAGACACCACCACCACCACCACGTATATAGTGTAGAACACTACCTCCACCACTTATATAGTGTAGTATCCTAACCACCCACCACTTATATAGTTTAGTACAAACACCTACCACCCACCACTTATATAGTGGAGTACAACCTACCACAACAACCACTTATATATGGTAGTACACCTACCACACCACCACCACTTATATAGTGTATATTACCTACCAAACACCACCTTATAAGTGTAGTAAACACCTACAACCACCACCACTTATATAGTGAAGTAACACCTACCACCGACCAACACTTATAGAGTGTAGTACACCTACCACCCCGACCACCACCTTATATAGTGGAGTACACCTACCACCACCACCATTAAATAGTGTAAGTACACCTTACCACCACCACCCACGTATATAGTGTAGTACACCTACCTACCACACCACTTTATATATGTAGTACGCCTACCACCTCCACACCAGTACTGTATATAGTGTAGTACACCTACCACCACCACCACTTATATAGTGTAGTAACCTACCACCACCAACCCACTTTATATAGTGTAGTAAGCACCTACCACCACCACCACTTATATAGTGTAGTACAACCTAACCAACCACCACCACTTATATTGTGTAGTACACCTACCACCACCACCTACTATAATAGTGTATACACTACAACTCACCACCTCCACCACTTATATAGTGTAGTACACCTACCACCACCACCACTTATATAGTGTAGTACACCTACCACCACCACCACTTATATAGTGTAGTACACCTACCACCACCACTTATATAGTGTAGTACACCTACCACCACCGACCACTTATATAGTGTAAGTACACCTACCACCACCACCACTTATATAGTGTTGGACACCTACCACCACCACCACTGTTGATATAGTTAGTACACCTACCACCACCACTTATATAGTGTAGTACAACCTACCACCCACCAACCACTTATATAGTGTAGTATCACCTTCCCACCACCACTTATATATTAGTACACCTACCACCACAACCACTTAATAGTGTAAGACACTAACACCACACCCCCACCACTTTATAGTGTAGTAACACCTACACCACCCACAGATATAGTGTAAGTAACACCTACCAACCACCACCGACTTATATAGTGTAGTACACCTAACCACCACCCACTTATATAGTGGTAGTACACCTACCACCAGCAGACCACCTCCACAACTTATATAGTGGAGTACACCAACCCACCGACGGACCACGTATATAGTGAATACAGCTACCACCACCACCTGACCACTTATAGAGTGTAGTACACCTACCACCACCACTTAATATAGTGTAGTACAACCTACCACCACCACCACTTATAATAGTGTTAGTACACCTACCACGCACCACCACTAAGTATAGTGTAGTACACCCTACCACCACCAACACTATATAGTGTAGTAACACCACCACACCACCACCACTACATAGGGTAGTACACCTAACCACCACCACCACTTATATAGTGTAGTACACCTACCACCACCACTTATATAGTGTAGTACACCTACCACCACCACCACTTATATAGTGTAGTACACCTACCACCACCACCACTTATATAGTGTATACACACCTAACCACCACCACACTTATATGAGTGTAGTAACACCTACCACCTACCACTACTTATATAGTGAGTACAGCACTCACACCACCACCACTTATATAGTGTAGTAACACCTAAACCACCACGACAACTTATATAGTGTAGTACACCTACCACCACCACACAACTTTATATAGTGTACGTACACCTACCACCTTAACCACCACTATATAGTGTAGTACACCTACCACCACCACCACTTATATAGTGTAGTACACCTACCACCACCACCACTTATATAGTGTAGTACACCTACCACCACCACCACTTATATAGTGTAGTACACCTACCTCCACCACCCTTATATAGTGTGTATAACACCTACCACCTACCACCACTTATATAGTGTAAGTACACCTAACGCACCACCACGTATATAGTGGGAGTTACACCGACCACCACCACCACTTATATAGTTAGTACACCTACCACCACCACAACTTTATATAGTGTTGTACACCTAACCACCCACCACCACTTATATAGTGGATTTACTCCTACCAAACCCACCACCACCACTTATATAGTGTTAGTAAACCTACGCTCCACCACCACTTATATAGTGTAGTACACCTACCACCACCACCACTTGATATAGTGTAGTACACCTACCACCACCACCACTTTATATAGTGTAGTACACCTACCACCACCACCACTTATATAGTGTAGTACACCTACCACCACCACTTATATAGTGTAGTACACCTACCACCACCACCACTTATATAGTGTAGTACACCTACCACCACCACCATTTATATAGTGTAGTACACCTACCACAACCACCACTTATATAGTGTAGTACACCTACCACCACCACCACTTATATAGTGTAGTACACCTACCACCACCACCACTTATATAGTGTAGTACACCTACCACCACCACTTATATAGTGTAGTACACCTACCACCACCACTTATATAGTGTAGTACACCTACCACCACCACCACTTATATAGTGTAGTACACCTACCACCACCACTTATATAGTGTAGTACACCTACCACAACCACCACTTATATAGTGTAGTACACCTACCACCACCACCACTTATATAGTGTAGTACACCTACCACCACCACCACTTATATAGTGTAGTACACCTACCACCACCACTTATATAGTGTAGTACACCTACCACAAACTACACTCATATATGTAGTACACCTAACCACCACCACCACTTTATAATAGTGTAAGTACAGCCTACCACCCACACCACTTATATAGTGTAGTACACCTACCACCAACCAGCTTATATATGTATACACCTACCACCACACTTATATATGTGTAGTAGCACCTACCAACCCACCACCCCTTTATATAGTGTAGTACCCTATTCACCACCACTTATATAGTGTATAACATACCAACCACCCTCCTCCCACTTTTATAGTGTCGTAGAACCTACCACCACCACCAATTAATAGTGTAGTACACCTCCACCACCACTTATAGTGTATACACTCACCACCAGCCCCTACTTATATAGTAGTACACCTACCACCACCACCACTTATATAGTGTAGTAACACCCTACCACCTCCTACCAATTATATAGTGTAGTACACCTACCACCACCTAATTATATAGTGTAGTACACTACCACCACCACCACTATATAGGTAGTACACTACACCAACCACCACTTTTTTATTGAGTAGTAACAACCTACCACCACCAATTATATAGTGTAGTACACCTACCCCCACCACCACTTATATAGTGTAGTACAACCTACCACCATCCCACCACTTATATAGGTGTAGTAACACCTACCACACCATCCAACTTATATATGTATAAACTCACCACCACCACCACTTATATCGTGTTAGTACACCTACCACCACCACCCACTTCTATATATGTAGTACACACCTACCACCACCACCACTTATATAGTGTAGTAACACTCACCCCACACCACGCACACCACTTATATAGTTAGTACACCTACCACCACCACACTTATTTTGTGTAGGACACCTACCACCCACCACTTATATATTGGTCGTTACACCGACCACCACCACTTATATAGTGTAGTACCCTACCACCACCACCACTTTATATTAGTGTAGTACACCTACCACCAAACCTCTTAGATAGTGTAGTACACCTAACCGCACCAACCACTCATATAGGTAGTACACCTACCACCACACTATATAGTGTAGTAACACCTACCACAGGAACACCACTTATATAGTGTATTACACCTACCACCACCACCACTGATATAGTGTAGTACAACCTACCCCCACCACTTATATAGTGTAGTACACCTACCAGCACCACCACTTATATAGTGTAGTACACCTACCACCACCACTCATTATATAGTGGTAGTACAACATACCCACCCACCACAACCACTTATATATATGTAGTACAACCTACCACCACCACCACTTATATAGTGTATACACCTACCACCACCACCACTTATATAGTGTAGTACACCTACCTCCACCACTTTATATAGTTGTAGTACGGCCTACCACCGCACCACCACCACTTATATAGTGTAGTGTACACCTACCTCCACCACCACTATATAGTGTAGTACACCTACCCCCACCAGCACCAGCCACTTATATAGTGTAGTTACACCTACCACCACCACCACTTATATAGTGTAGTACACCTACCAGCCACCCACCACTTATATAGTGTTATTACACCTACCACCACCACCACGTATATAGGGTAGTACACCACCACCCACCAGACCCACGTAATATAGTGTAGTATCACCTACCACACACCACCACTTATATAGTGTAGTACAACCTACCACACCACCACATATAGGGTAGTTACACCTACCACCACCACACTTATCTTAGTGTAGTACACATATCACCACCTCCACGGTTTATTGTGTAGTTCACCTACCACCACCACCACTTATATAGTGTAGTACACCTACCTCCACCACCACTTATATGTGTAGTACACCTACCACCCACCACCACTAAGAGTGTAGACAAACCTACACACCACCACTTCGATAGTGTAGTACACCTACCACCACCACCACTTATATAGTGGTAAGTACACCTACCACACCACTTATATAGTGTAGTTACACGCTACCACCACCACCACTTATATAGTGGTAGTAACAACCTACCCCACCACCACTTTATAGTAGTGTACAACCTACACCTCCACCACTTATATAGTGAAACTCCTACCCACCACCACTTATATTGTGGGGTAGTACACCTACAACCACCACCACTTATTTAGTGTAGTAGCACCTACCAACACCACCACTATATTTAGTGGAGTACACCTACCACCACCCACTTATATAGTGTATTAGCACTACCACCACCACCACTTATATAGTCGTAGTACACTCCACCACCACCACCTAAATAGTGTAGTAACACCTACCACCACGACCACCACTTATATAGTGTAGTACAACCACCACCACCACTTATATAGTGTAGTACACCTACCACCACCACTTATATAGTGTAGTACACCTACCACCACCACCACTTATATAGTGTAGTACACCACACCACCGACTATATAGTGTAGTACACCTACCCGTCCTCCAACCATCCTTATATATGTAGGTACACCTACGAACCCACCACCACCACTTATGGTAAGTGTAGTACACCCTACCACCACCACCTATATAGTGTAGTTATACACTCACCACCACCACTTAGTATAGGTGTATTTACACCTCCGACCACACCCTTATATAGTGTAATTACACCTAAACCACCCACTTATATAGTGTAGTACAACCTACCACCACCACCACTTATGTAGGTGGAGTACACCTACCACCACCACTTAATATAGTGTAAAGTACACTCACCACCACCACTTTATATAGTGTAGTTACACCTACCACTCAGCACCACCACTTTCATAGGGTATACACTCACCACCAACCACTTTATAGTGTAGTACACCTAACCACCACGCACCCCTATAATAGTGTTGTACACTCACCACCACCACTTAATATAGTGTAGTAAACCTACCACCACCACCACTTATGATAGTGTAGTACACTCACCACCAACCACTTATATATGTAGTAACACCTCACCTCGCACCACCACTTATATATGTGAGTACATCTCACCGTCCACCACTTATATAGTGTAGTACACCGACCACTCACCACCACTTATAGAGTATAGTACACTCACCACCACCCACTTATATAGTGTATACACCTACACCAACACCACTTATATAGTGTAGTACACGTCACCACCACACCACTTATATAGTGTAAGTAACACCTACCACCACCACCTTTATATAGTTGAGTTCACGCACCACCACCACTTATATAGTGTTGTTACAACCTACCGCACCACCACCACTTTTATAGTTGTATACACCTAACTCACCACCGCACTTATATAGTGTAAGTATAACACCTACCACCACCACTATAAGTGTAGTACAAGACCTACCACCACCACCGACTTATATATAGGACTAATATATCCCTCACCAATTAATAACAGCATTATGTAACACTATGTACAATGATAAATATAGTGCACTCCACGGTAACCCGGCATATAAGCCCAAGATAGGCAGACCGTGCTTCAACCAGCTCTTAGATGGGAAGACAAGGGCAGACCAGGAGAGCGTATCCACAAAACCTCTGCGATTGTCAATCCCACCTTCTTATTGGCTAGAACCTGGTCACTAGTTGAACATGGCCCCTTCATCTACTCTTACAACCTGGGTCGCTGTTGGGAGATAGCCAGTAAATGAGGGTGGTGTCCATGCCCGAATAAAGGTTACGTACTCTTTCATGCCACACCCCCACCCCCCAGAGATGGCTCAGGATTAGGCTGCCACCTCCAGTGGTATCCGTGCCGCCAGGCACAAAATTATTGGGACCGCCTAATCCTCTCCACCATCCAACTCTTATATTAGAGCACAGCTTTTTCCTAGTGACCAAAAGCCAAAACCCTAACTTAAGTGAGACAGCATCAGACAAAGGCTTGCTAGGTCCAAGATACAGGCGGAACGGTAGCCCGCATCCCCTCACTAAAAAAAAAACCCCCTACATCAGGGGATAAAAAAAGAGCTTGAAAGGGTTTACCACAATTACATCCTAACCCTAAATATAATAAATAAACTAGACTCTTGACAAAGAGTCAGCCAACACATTTTCTTTGCCGAAATATAATTGAATTTTGATATTGTAGGCTTGCAGGCCTGAGCGTCCACGCATAGCCTTGTGTTGTGATTCGTCATGGCTTTGGAGAATAGACTAACGGGTTGTGATCACTTTAGACTGTGACACTCTGCGCTGTCTGGGCCTCTCATAAACATCGAACATGCCTCCAAAGCCATTCCACGCGAGGCTTCTTTTCATTTGTAGAGTAGCTCTCTGATGTGGCGGAACTTAGCTATGCACAGTACGATTGCAGAATACGCATACAAGCAAAGCCGACTGCATCACAAATTGACGCGTAGCGAAGCGAGCACACTGAACAAGCTAGTAGCGAGCTGTTAACGATCTATCACAATAGCATGGCCTGATCATAAGCAACTGACACGCAAGAATTTGTAAAGCGAAGCGAAACACCAAGCTACACAATGTTCCTGCTACAAGCTTCACCCTAAGCTCAACCGATTCTCTAAGTCAGCTGCTCCCCCCGTACAGGGACCCAGATTACAACCTAGGATTTCAAATGGCATGTTATCCCCAGGTGTAATGGGAGCAAATAAAACACAGTAGAAAAAGTTTAGACTTATATTATCCTTCACCAATTATAACAGCAATATGTAACACTATGGTAGCATGTTGATAAAGAATAGGTGCCCAATCCCACTGTAAGCAAGGCAGAAATAGAAGCCACAAGATAGCAGACCGTGGCTTCAAACCAGCTCTAAGAGTGAATGACAAGGGCAGACAGAAGAGCGTATTCCACATAATCTTCTGCGATTGTCTATCCCACCTTCTTATTGGCTAGAACCTGGTCACTAGTTGAACGATTGGGGCCCCATCATCAACTCTTTAGCAACCTGTTCGCTGGTTGGTGGAGATAGCCTGTATATGAGGGTGTGTCCATTCGCCGAATAAAGGTTACGTACCTTTGCATGCCACACCCTACCACCGCCACCACTTTATATAGTGTATACACCTACCTCCCACCACTTAATAGTGGTAGTACACCATACCACCAACCACTTATATGTGTAGTACACCCTACCACCACACAATTATATAGTGTAGTACAACCTACCACCACCACTCTATATAGTGTAGTACACCTTCCACAACAAACCACTTATATAGTTAGTACACCTAACACCACACCACCACTTATATAGTGTATACACCTACCCCCCACCGACCACTTATGAATAGTGTATACACCTACCACCCACAACTTATATAGTGGAAAAAAGTACACCTACCACAACCACCACTTATATAGTTTAGTAATGACCTACCACCACCAGCACTGTATATATGGTAGTACAATCCTACCACCAACCACCACTTATATAGTGTAGTACACCTACCACCACCATCTTATATAGTGTAGTAACTCCTACCACCACCACTTTATATGTAGTACACCTACCACCACTCAACCAATTATTTAGTGTAGTACACTCCTACCAACACCACTTATATAGTGTAGTACACCTACCACCACCACCATCACTTATATAGTGTAGTACACCTACCACCACCACCACTTATATAGTGTAGTACACCTACCACCACCACTTATATAGTGTAGTACACTCACCACCACCACCACTTATATAGTGTAGTACACCTACCACCACCACCACTTATATAGTGTAGTACACCTACCCCAACTCACCACTTATATAGTGTAGTACACCTAGCCACCACCAATTATATGGTGTAGTACACATACCACACCAACCACTTATATAGAGTAGTACACCTACCACCCACCAACTTATATAGTGTAGTACACCTACCACCCACCCACCACTTATAAAGTGTAGTAACCTACCCACCACTCACCACATAATAGTGTAGTAAAACACCACCTCCACCACTTATATTGTGTAGGTACACTCACCACGCACCACCACTTAGTATAGTGTAGTAACACTACCACCACCACACTTCTATAGTGTATTACACCTACCACCACAGCCGACTTATATAGTTTAAGTACCCTCACCACAACCACCACCACCACCGACCACTTATATATGTAGTACAACACCTACCACCACCACCACTATCTATAGTGGTATACACACCTACCACCAGCCCCACCTTATATAGTGTAGTACAACCTACCACCACACACCACCCACTTATATAGTGTAGTACACACCTACCACCTCGGAACACCGACTTATAGATGTAGTACACCTACCACCACCACTTTATATAGTGATAAAACCTACCACCACCACTTATATAGTGTATACACCCTACCACCACCACATTATTATATTGTAGTACACCTACCACAACCACCACTGTATATAGTGAGTACACTACCACCACCACCACCAATTTATATAGTGTAGTACACCTAACACCACCAGCTTAATAGTGGTAGTACACCTACCACCACAACCACTTATATAGTGTAGTACGACCTTACCACCACCACCACTTATATAGTGTATACACCTACCACCACCCACCACTTATATAGTGTTAGTACACTCTACCACCACCTCCACTTAATATAGTGTAGTACAATCCTACCACCACCACTCACTTATATAGGTATACACCTACCACCACCACTTTATATAGTGTAGTTACGGCCTACCATCCAACCACCACTTATATAGGTAGTAACACCTACCACCTACCACCACTTATAAGTGTATACACCTACCACCACCGACCACTTATATAGTGTAATACACCTACGCACGCACCACCACTATATAGTGTAGTCACACCTACACCGTCCCACCACTTATATAGTGTAGTACACCCTACCCCACCACCAATTAATAGTGGAGTACACTCACGCACCACCACCACTTATATAGTTTGTACACCTACCAACCACCACCACCACTTATATAGTGTAGAACACCTACCACCACCACCACTTATATAGTGTAGTACACCTACCACCGAGCCACCCCCCACCCCACCACCGCACCCAGACCACCCCAACCAGCCACCAACACGAACACCACCCTAGAACCGGACCACTTTATACTAGTGTAGTACACCTACCAACCCCCACCAACACTTATAGTAGTGGTAAGGAAAACCTAACACCACCACCAACTTTATATAGTGGTATAGTACACCTACCACCAAACCACTTATATGTTTAGTACACCTACCGCACACCACCGACTTATATCGTGTAGTAACATACTAACCACCCGGCAACCACTTTATATAGTGTAGTACACCTACACCACCAGCTCAACGTATATAGTGTAGTACAACCTACCACCACCACTTTTATATAGTGGTAGTAACCTACCACCACCACCCGTTATATAGTGTAAGTATCACCTACCACACCACCAACACTTAAATAGGTAGTACAACTACCACCAACCACCACTTATATGTGTTGTACACCTACCACCACCACTTATATAGTGTATAACACCTACCACCACCACCACTTATAAAGTGTATACACCTACCCCAACCACCACTTATATAGTGTAGTACACCTACCACCACCACTGTTAGATAGTGTGTAAACACCTACCACACCACCAACCACTTATATATTGTTAGTACACTCACCACCACCCCACTTATATAGTGTAGTAACACCTACCACCACCACATATATAGGTGTAGTACAAACCTACCACCACCGCCGTATATAGTGTAGTACACCTACCACCATACCAGCTTATATGGTGTAGTACAACCTACACACCACCACTTATATAGTGTTAGTACACTCTCCACCACCACTTAAAAATATAGTGTAGTACACCTACCACCACCACCATCACTTATATAGTGTAAGTAACACCCTACCACCTCCACCACCTTATGTAGTTAGTACTACCTAACAACCACCACTTATATAGTGTAGTACACTCACCACCACCACTTATATAGTGTAGTACACCTACCACCACCACCACTTATATAGTGTAGTACACCTACCACCACCACTTATATAGTGTAGTACACCTACCACCACCACCACTTATGTAGTGTAGTACACCTACCACCACCACTTATATAGTGTAGTACACTCACCACCACCACTTATATAGTAGTACCCTACCACCCACCCCACTTATATAGTGTAGTACACTCACCCCCACCACTTATATAGTTGTTTACACCTACCACCACCACCACTTATATAGTGTAGTACACTCACCACCACCACTTATATAGTGTAGTACACCTACCACCACCACCACTTATATAGTGTAGTACACCTACCACCACCACCACTTATATAGTGTAGTACACCTACCACCACCACCACCACTTATATAGTGTAGTACACCTACCACCACACTAAATAGTGTAGGTACACCTACCACCGACCACTTATATAGTGTAGTACACCTACCACCACCACCACTTATATAGTGTAGTACACCTACCACCACCACTTATATAGTGTAGTAAACCTACCACAACCAACACTGTATATATGTAGAACACCTACCCACCACCACCACTATATAGTGAAGTACTCCTACCACCACCACCGACTTATATAGTGTATGGTACACACCTACCACCCCCACATATATAGTGTAGTACAACGACCACAACCACCACTTATATAGTGGTACACCTACCACCACCACCATTATATAGTGTAGTACACCTTACCACCACCACCACTTATATAGTGTAGTACACCTACCACCACCACTTATATAGTGTAGTACACCTACCACCACCACTTATATAGTGTAGTACACCTACCACCACCACCACTTATATAGTGTAGTACACCTACCACCACCACTTATAAGTGTAAGTACCCACCACCACCACCACTTATAAGTGTATACACCTCCACCACCACCACTTATATAGTGTAGTACACATCCACCAACCACCACTTAGATAGTTAGTACAACCTACCACCACCACCACTTATATATGTAAGTACACCTACGCACCACAACCACTTATATAGTGTAGACAGCTACCAACCCCCCAACCACCACTTATATATTTAGTACTCCTAACACCACAACTTTATATAGTGTAGTACTACAACCTACACCTCCACTTATATAGTGTAGTACACCTACCACCATCCTACCCTATATAGGTAGTACACTACCACCACCACTTATATAGTGTAGACACCTACCACCGTCCACCCACTATATATTGTAGTACGCCTACCACCAACCACCACTTATATAGTGTATGTACAACCTACACCACCACCACTTATATAGTGTATACACCTACCACACCACACTTATATAGTTAGTACACCTACCACCACCACCACCTTTTATATTTTGTGTAGTACACCTACCACTCACCACCACTTATATAGTGTAGTACACCTTCCACCACCACTTATATAGTGTAGTACACCTACCACCACCACTTATATAGTGTAGTACTCCTAACCACAACCACCACTTAGATAGTGTACACACCTACCCGGCCTATTTATACTTTCTGCATTAGAAAGCTTTTTAACCGATTTTTTTCCATGAAAGACTAATTTGGAAACCTAAAAAGTCTTTCACAGGGAACTCTGTAAATGTTTTCATTAAGTCTATATCAAAACACTTCTCCCGCCATTTCTTTCTTGAATAATTTCCATTCCTCTGCTATAACTTAAAAGACTTGATGAAAATAAATTTTCTAAAAATGAAGTTACCATTCCGTCAGTTCTTTACTTGTCAGGATCTGGTACCAATTTCCTTATTTTCTCAGGTATTAAGTACCACCACATTTTATGTAATACCTCACAGATTCCTTCTCTTCCTCTGTAATTTTGACGCTGTTATTTATTATTTGTATTTATTCTTTGAAATCTAATTTAAATTTAAACAATCTTAAATAAAAGATTTGGCTCTACCTTGTTTTCTACTATTTTTATCTTCCTCGATTTCCTGATAGGTTATATATATATATATATATATATATAATATATATATATATATATATATATATATATATATATATATTTTATATATATATATATTATTATATATATAAGATCACAGTAATAAGATCACAGTAAACAGTGATTTCAGAATATGCAAAACAACCACTCTGAAAGAATAGAGAAATTCCAAGCGCTTTCGTGACTACTCACATTATCAAGGAACTATGTAAGTAAAGCATCCAAGGAAGCTATATAAGGGGTCTGGCCAGCACCTCACTATCAGATCCCACAACGGTTAAACACCTGACGCGCGCCCGACCCAACTGACAGGTCCTTTGCACAACTCACCCAAACAAACTATTCTACCAACAAAATTTAAAAAATTATTATTTGTCCAGTGTATTATTAAATTCTTCCCAAATTCTATTAATTATAAATGGATCTAATTCATATAAACCAAAGGAAATATTCATATTATTGTCAAAACTACTTTTTATGAAACAAGATTCAATTATATTTTCCCGACGACCACGGACTTGCTTGATATACTTTCTCAACTTTTTTAAAATCAATTGGAGGATAAAATCTCTTACATGAATAAATAGAGCATTGGAATCTTGTCCAGTTCTAATGCTATATTTATGTTGTTTTAATCTTAGTTCGAGATTTTTGCCAGTTTGACCGTAATAAACTTTATCGCAAATTTTACAAGGAATCTTATAGACACATCCATCAGCATTTTGGGGGAATTCTTTATCAAAAGTTTTTTTACTGTATCAAGATTTTTGAATACAACTTTAATATTAAAAGTCTTAAGAAGAGAAGGCATATCAACCAAGTTTTCATGGTAAGGGAGAACCAACATATTTTTAGTTGAATAAGGCTGGTTGTCCCTTTTTGGATTGTAAAAAGTATTTCTAGCAACTTTAAAGATTTATCAATTACATTTCTTGGGTATTTTAAATCATTACCTATTTCATAAATTTTGGATATTTCCTCATCTATGAACTCAGGACTACAAATTCGTAAAGATCTCAAAAACATTGATGATAAAACAGACAGTTTGACTCTATTTTTGATGCGAGGAATAATAGTGGACATAGGAACAGTTATTTGTAGGTTTTCTGTAAGTTTTAAATTTGAATTCATTACCCTTAATAATTAAAACATCTAGAAAAGGCAATGAGTTATTTTCTTCAAACTCAACAGTAAAGTTAATAGAATGGGCTAAGCTATTTAATTTTTCCAAGGAAATGGTGTATTTTCTACATTTTTGGGCATAAGACACAAAATATCATCAACATATCTGAACCATTTAGCTCTATTAGGGAGGATTGTGTTAAGCAACCTTGTTTCAAAAAATTCCATGCATAGGTTACTAAGAACAGGTGAAAGAGGATTTTCCATTGCCATACCAAACTTCTGAGTGTAAAACTTATCATTAAATACAAATTTTGCATCAACAATGCAAAGTTTAATAAGTTTAATGATAGTAGGAACTGGCAATGGTAAATCATAGTTAACGAGTTCTTCAGATAAGAAACTTAATAAATCATCAACAGGAACTTTCGTAAACAAGGAAGTAATATCAAAACTAACCATGTTAAAATCATTTAAGTCAGTCAAGGAGCTTAATTTATCAACCAAGTCTATGTTGTTTTTAACATTAAAGTTAGAAATTTTGCCAACAATAAGGCTCAAAATATCAACAAGCCATTTGGATAATTTATATGAAACTGACCCTATGGAGCTAATAATTGGTCTGATTTTAGGAGTGATATACCGTCCCCCAAACTTAGATAGGGACCAAGGAAGACTGTTATGGGAGGAAATTGTTAAGGCCACAAGGCACGATAATGTAGTAATTCTAGGAGACTTTAACTTTAGTCATATTGATTGGTATTTCTTGACTGGGAATTTAGAATCATACGATTTCTTAGAAGTAGTTCAGGATTGTTTTTTGAAGCAGTTTGTGACAGAACCTACAAGGGGAAATAACCTGCTTGACTTAGTTCTGGCAAACACTGAATCCCTTGTTAATAATTTAGAAATTTCAGAGGAACTGGGTGTTAGCGACCACAAATCAATTACATTTAGCATTGAATGGATGTACGATAGTAGCGATAACTCAGTAACAGTCCCAGATTTTCGCTTAGCAGATTACGATGGGCTTAGGGAACACTTATCATCTGTTGACTGGGGTAACGAAGAGAGCTGCTCAAAAAACGTTTATCCCGTATAAAGAAATTAGATCAAATAGAAATGACCCAAAATGGATGAATAATAGGCTGAAATATCTACTACAGCATAAGAAAGGAATTTATAGGCGTATCAAAAGAGGTGAGGGTAATCTTATGAATCAGTATATTGACATTAAGAGGGGCATTAAAAAGGGGATAAGAAAAGCTAAAAGGGACTATGAAATTAAAGTTGCTAGGGATTCTAAAACTAACCCAAAAAGTTTTTTCCAGGTCTATAGAACAAAAGTTAGAGATAAGATAGGTCCCCTTAAAAATAACTATGGGCATCTTACTGACAAAGAGAATGAAATGTGCTCGATTTTAAATAATTATTTTCTCTCAGTTTTTACACAGGAAGACACTAATAATATTGCAGTAATTAATTTTTATAGTGGGCTAGAAGAAGATAAATTATGTAACATCACAGTCACTAGTGAGATGGTTGTGAAGCAGATAGACAGACTGAAGCAAAATAAGTCACCGGGTCCTGATGAGGTTTTTTCAAGGGTTCTTAAGGAATGCAAAATGGAACTCTGTGGACCATTAACTAATATTTTTAATTTATCTCTTCAAACAGGTGTAGTGTCTGATATGTGGAAGATGGCTAATGTAATTCCTATTTTTAAAACAAGGGACAAATCGTTACCATCAAATTACCGCCCAATAAGCCTGACCTCAATTGTAGGCAAATTACTAGAGTCAATTATAGCTGAGATTATTAGAAGCCATCTCGATAAGCATAACTTGACTAATGATACTCAGCATGGATTCACAAGAGGCCGGTCTTGTCTAACTAATTTATTAACTTTCTTCAGTAAAGCTTTTGAGGCTGTTGACCAGGATAAAGAATTTTATATTATTTACTTAGTTTTTAGTAAGGCTTTTGATAGAGTTCCGCACCATAGACTGTTAAAGAAAGTAGCAGCTCATGGCATTGGGGGAAAAGTGCTCTCGTGGATCGAGTCATGGCTCACTGACAGGAAGCAGAGAGTGTCCATAAATGGGGTTAAATCTGAGTGGGGATCTGTAACAAGTGGCGTTCCACAGGGATCAGTCTTGGACCCGTTGTTGTTTATGATATATATCAATGATCTTGATGAGGGAATTACTAGTGATATGAGCAAATTCGCCGATGACACAAAGATAGGTAGGATAATTGATTCAAACGTAGACGTTAGGGAACTTCAGAAAGATTTAGACAAACTCTATTCTTGGTCAGAAAAGTGGCAGATGCAGTTCAATGTAGATAAATGCAAGGTTCTGAAGCTAAGGAGTGTCCATAAACCTAGCTAGCACTTACAAGTTAAATAATGTAGAACTTAGCCATACAGATTGCGAAAAGGACTTGGGGGTTATGGTAAGCAACAACCTTAAACCAAGACAGCAATGCCTAAGCGTCCGTAATAAGGCAAATAGATTACTGGGATTTATATCAAGAAGTGTAAGCAACAGAAGTCCAGAGGTCATACTGCAGCTTTATACATCATTAGTAAGGCCTCACCTAGATTATGCAGCTCAGTTCTGATCTCCATATTACAGAATGGACATAAATTCGTTAGAAAACATTCAGCGTAGGATGACTAAATTAATACATAGCATTAAAAATCTTCCATATGAAGAAAGATTGAAGATTCTTAAATTACATTCACTTGTTAGACGAAGAATGAGGGGAGACATGATCGAAGTGTATAAGTGGAAGATGGGTATTAATAAAGGGGATATTAATAAGGTCTTGAGGATGTCTCTTCAAGAGAGAACCCGCAGTAATGGATTTAAATTAGACAAGTTTAGATTTAGAAAGGACATTGGAAAGTATTGGTTTGGAAATAGGGTAGTTGATGAGTGGAACAGTCTACCTAGTTGGGTTATTGAGGCTAGAACTTTGGGTAGTTTCAAATTTAGGTTGGATAAATACATGAGTGAGAGGGGGTGGATCTGACTGGGACTTGCAAATGAGTAGATAGAGTTATCAGAGATTATTTCTTTTGTAGCATTAAAATTAGGTTGAACAAATGTTTTGTTAGTGGGATGGATTGTAAAGGACCTGCCTAGTATGGGCCAACAGGCCTGTTGCAGTGATCCTCATTTCTTTTGTTCTTATGTTCTTAAAATACCCAAGAAATGTAATTGATAAATCTTTTAAAGTTGCTAGAAATACTTTTTACAATCCAAAAAGGGACAACCAGCCTTATTCAACTAAAAATATGTTGGTTCTCCCTTACCATGAAAACTTGGTTGATATGCCTTCTCTTCTTAAGACTTTTAATATTAAAGTTGTATTCAAAAATCTTGATACAGTAAAGAATCTTTTGATAAAGAATTCCCCCCAAAATGCTGATGGATGTGTCTATAAGATTCCTTGTAAAATTTGCGATGAAGTTAATTACGGTCAAACTGGTAAAAATCTCGAACTAAGATTAAAACAACATAAATATAGCATTAGAACTGGTCAAGATTCCAATGCTCTATTTATTCATGTAAGAGATTTTAACCATCCAATTGATTTTCAAAAAGTTGAGAAAGTAGTATCAAGCAAGTCCATGGTCGACAGGAATATAATTGAATCTTGTTTCATAAAAAGTAGTTTTGACAATAATATGAATATTTCCTTTGGTTTATATAAATTAGATCCATTTATAATTAATAGAATTTGGGAAGAATTTAATAATACACTGGATAAATAATAATTTTAAAATTTTCTTGGGTAGAATAGTTTGTGGGTGAGTTGTGCAAAGGACCTGTCCAGTTGGGTCGGCGCGCGTCAGGTGTTTAACCGTTGTGGGATCTGATAGTGAGGTGCTGGCCAGACCCCTTATATAGCTTCCTTGGATGCTTTACTTTCATAGTTCCTTGATAATGTGAGTAGTCACGAAAGCGCTTGGAATTTCTCTATTCTTTCAGAGTGGTTGTTTTGCATATATATATATATATATATATATATATATATATATATATATTATATTTATATATATATATATATATATATATATATATATATATATATATATATATATAACCTCCAACAATTTCCTTTAGACCATCTTTTATTATTACTTCTTAAATTGCTTTTTTTATGGGAATAAACTGAAATATTGGATTCTCTTTATTCTCCCTAAAAAATAGTATTTCAAAGCATAATTATTTCCTTTGTAAAGATTTAGTAATTCGTCTTTGTTTTTCTCTCTGTATGTCATTCATAGTTACCAGAAGATATTTCCAAGAGTGAATTTAAATAGTTTTAGTTGAAAATTTCTTCTTCTTTTGAAAAAATAATATGTCTAGTATAGCTCTGTGTGTGCTCACCTAGTTGTGGTTGCAGAGGTCGAGTCATAGCTCCTGGCCCCACCTCTTCAATGGTCGCTATTAGGTTCCTTTTCCTGCTCCATGAGCTTTATCATACCTGTGTGTATGTGAGTGTGCGTGTGTTTGAATGTGTGTGAATGTGTGTGTGTGTGTGTATTCACTTAACTGTTGTTGCAGGTGTCAATTCGTAGCTCCTGGCCCCGCCTCTTCACTGATCGCTACTGCGTCCACTCTCTTCCTGCACCTCGAGCTTCATCATACATCATCTTAAATCTATGTATGGATAGTACATCGCTCTCAGTGGCAAAATAAATACTTCCTAATATCCTTGTGGCTCATCTGAGTTTACAACTTCCAGTTGGTCTCTCACATCTCTGAAATATTCTGTCCCTATCCACCTTGTCAATTCCTCTCGGTATTTTATATGTTATCATGTCCCTCCTATTTTTCAGTTTTGTCAGGTTGAATTACCTTAACTTCTCCTCGTAGGACAAACTCCTCATTTCCGGGACTAGTCTTGTTGCAAACCTTGGCCCTTTCTCTAATTTCCTGACGTGTTTGACCAGGTGTGGGTTTCATACCGGCGCTGCATACTCCAATATGGACCTGACGTACACGGTGTACAGTGTCCTTGTGGCTCATCTGAGTTTACAACTTCCAGTTGGTCTCTCACATCTCTGAAATATTCTGTCCCTATCCACCTTGTCAATTCCTCTCGGTATTTTATATGTTATCATGTCCCTCCTATTTTCCAGTTTTGTCAGGTTGAATTACCTTAACTTCTCCTCGTAGGACAAACCCCTCATTTCCGGGACTAGTCTTGTTGCAAACCTTGGCCCTTTCTCTAATTTCCTGACGTGTTTGACCAGGTGTGGGTTCCATACCGGCGCTGCATACTCCAATATGGACCTGACGTACACGGTGTACAGTGTCGTGAATGACGAAACGCTATTCTCAGGATTGCAATGCGCTCGCTATGATGCTTACCTCAAGATCCTTTTCCTTCAGTGAATCTTCCAGCCTTTGACCTCTTAGGCTGTGCTCCGTCTGTTGTCTCCTTTGCCCTTCCCCCATCTTCATAACTTTGCACTTGCTGGGGTTAAACTCCAGGAACCATTTGTCAGACCAGTCTTACAGCCTGTCCAGATGCCCTTGTAGGCTTACCTGATCCTTATCCGCCTGTATTCTCCTCATTAGTTTCACATCGTCATATCATTGACATATAGAAGAAACATCATGTGACCTAGGACTGACCCTTTTGGAACGCCATTCGACACATGCACCCACTCTGACACCTCTTATCGGACCAACATACGTTATTTCCTTCCTGTCAGGTATTCCCTGATCCATTGCAGTACTTTTGTTCCTGTTCCTGCCTGCTCCTCTAGTTTTTCAACCACTCTCTTGTGTGAAACTATGACGAAAGCCTTCTTACAGTCCAAGAAGATGCGGTCTACCCATCCCTCTCTCTCCTGTCTTACTTCTGTTACATTTTCATAGAACTCCAATAGGTTAGTGAATCAGGCTTTTCCTTCCCTGAAGCTGTGCTGGTTGTCATATATTAGACCATTCCGTATAGGTGCTCCATCGCTCTTTTCCTGATAATCTTCTCCATAACTTTATATACCATACATGTGCTGCCCGTCTCCATTCATAAAAATTGGGACTACATTTGCTGTCTTCCACACCTCAGGCAGTTGCCCTGTTTCGATAGATTTATTGAAGATTGTTATTAGAGGCACACGCAGTGCGTCTGCTCCTTCTCTTAGGACCCAAGGAGAGATATTATCTGGTCCCGCCGACTTCGGGGTATCTAGTTCTCCTAGCAGTTTCTTCACCTCCTCCTCAGTTGTGTGCAGTGTGTCCAGTACTTGCTGGTGCTCCCTAACACCTCAGTTTTCTGGGAGCCTCTGTGTCTCCACTGTGAATACCTCCCTGAATCTTGAGTTGAGCTCTTCACATATTTCCTGGTCGGTCTCTGTGAGCTCCCCTCCTTCCTTCCTCAACTTGATTATCTGTGTGTGTGTGTGTGTGTGTGTGTGTGTGTGTGTGTGTGAGAGAGAGAGAGAGAGAGAGAGAGAGAGAGAGAGGTGATACTGACAGATTGCATAAAAGGACACTTGTGTACAGTTCAGGACATTTAAAAAATGCCCAGAACTGTACTCAATAAATGTCCTGAACAAGTGTCGTTTCCCACAGTGAGTATATGGACCCAGTCAAGAGCGAGCATAGAGCCTTAGGCCTAACAGTTTTTGTAACTGCTAAGCCACGTCATAACAAGGCTGTCACAGCCGGGTTCAAGGGTTCCACTCGAACAACCTTCAATAGCGAGACATTAATGTGAGTTAAGCGCTCTTGATCCATATAACTGAAGTTACCCTTCTTCCTCGGATTAATCCCGATCATCTCCCATTCCCCAAGCAGTCATCAAGGCTGTTGGTGCTAGCGACGTGCAAGACAACATATCCAACATAACCTGACCAATCATGCATGAGCAGCTGGTGATTCATTACTAGTGGCAGTTTTTTGACGTAAAGGCAGGTGATAAATTCTAATGTTGCTTAACGTAGAATATTGTTAATTATAATGTTGCTTAACGTAGAATATTGCTAATTAGTATGTTGCTTAACGTAGAATATTGGTAATTATAATGTTGCTTAACGTAGAATATTGTTAATTATAATGTTGCTTAACGTAGAATATTGCTAATTAGTATGTTGCTTAACGTAGAATATTGGTAATTATAATGTTGCTTAACGTAGAATATTGCTAATTAGTATGTTGCTTAACGTAGAATATTGCTAATTAGTATGTTGCTTACGTAGAATATTGCTAATTAGTATGTTGCTTAACGTAGAATATTGCTAATTAGTATGTTGCTTAACGTAGAATATTGCTAATTAGTATGTTGCTTAACGTAGAATATTGCTAATTATTATGTTGCTTAACGTAGAATATTGGTAATTAGTATGTTGCTTAACGTAGAATATTGGTAATTAGTATGTTGCTTAACGTAGAATATTGGTAATTAGTATGTTGCTTAACGTAGAATATTGGTAATTAGTATGTTGCTTAACGTAGAATATTGGTAATTAGTATGTTGCTTAACGTAGAATATTGCTAATTAGTATGTTGCTTAACGTAGAATATTGCTAATTAGTATGTTGCTTAACGTAGAATATTGCTAATTATTGTGTTATTAATGTGCATAATAAATATACGTAATTATTGCCGCGGGGGCGTTGACCCCCGGAACTCTCTCCAGGTAAACTCCAGGTCTCCAGGTAAAGTTGTATTTTCTGCTTTATTCTTCAAACTAGTTTTATGGCATACATTTTGTTAAACTGTTAGAGTTAGCGTTAAGTATATAGACACTAGAGGATAACTGAAGTGTAATTTACACTTGTCCATACTTAGTAATAACCCACATGGAGACAGAAAATCAGAAGATTAATGAATCTATATATTTCGATCCCCTTCTGGGGTGGTCTTCTGAAGAGGATCCCAGAAGGGGTCGAAATATATAGATCAATTAACCTTCTCAGCTTTTGTCTCAGTGAGTTATTACTGAGCACATTAGTTTAAAATTATTTACCAACCACAATTTAGTGACGCCTTTACAGAAAATCATTAATCATTACTGGCGAGAACTTCGCGCCTTTGTATCTGACAAATGTTCAATTCATTGAACACTAAAACCAGATGACGTCAGTGAAAGAACTCATCACTGTAAAGGATGTACTCAGTGTGTGTACTCAAAGTGAGAGAGACAAGAGCCAATATTTACCAAACTTACCAAGTATATTGGTGCTTCACCAGAGAAATTGTTACTTCAGCCTATCGCAATACACAAAGTATTATGAACACAGGTTCAATAATAAAGGGGTTGTAATACCTGGCCGTAAATCAAGTCCCCAGAAAAAAAAACCACATGCGCTGTATAATCCTACGGGTTTAGCGCTTCCATTTGATTATAATATATAATGCGGTGTTATAAACACCAAATAAATACCAACAAAAACTGTAGCTGTGTTTGATAACTATAGTTAGTTATTTTATCTATTATTTTTTTTAATATTCTTTACGAAGAAAAGCAGAATTATACTATTATAATGACAGTTTTTCCAATAACAATTTCAGCTTTGTTCTAAAATATTTTCTTTCGTGTATTCAATAACTAACCAGGTGTTGTTTTGCTTAAGAGACACTTTTGAGGCGGAAACCTGGTGATGCACCGGGTCGAGGGGGCGTTGACCCCCGAAATATTCTCCGTTGTTACAGACTATGGAGCAGAGCTCTTCTCCAGGATGAGAGACTGACCACCTCAGTACTACTACTACTTTGAGAGTGATGGACTGATTACATTGTCTCTACTGCTTCCACTACCTCCTCTGTATTAGACTGATGAAGGTTACTATGCAGGAGAAACACACTGTGGGAGTGAGAGGCATTGTAGATTGTTGGAGTGAGAGGCATGGTAGACATTGAGAAAGGCATGGTACACTGTGGTAGGGAATAAAGGTACCTAAATGTTGCGTATGTTTCTTTATAGTCGGTATTACATTCCACTGGCTTATTTAAACTCTCCAGACAGACTCCGGGTTGACCGTAATCCTTAGCATCACATGACTAAACAATATTTGATAGAGTATTTTTCTTTGAAAAGGAACTTCACAAACGATTATAGGAAACGCAGATTAGAAAGAGAATTTCTTTTCACGGGAATTCTCAACCAGAAACTTAAGATCCTGAGAAGATTAAGGGACTTTTCTTGAAGAAGAGCGAGGGGTAGGAGACGGTAGATAAGGTAGGGTACAGAGGTGATTGAGGTGGTACAGGAGTAGAGATAGTGGTGGTGGTAGAGATGGTGGTAGTAGTAGTAGTAGTAGTAGTAACAGTAGTAGTAAAAGTCGCAGTAATGGAAGAGATATTAGAAATTATAGTGGTGAAAGAGGTGGTAAAGGTCGTACAAGTGTTAGTGATCGTAGTGATTTCTGAGGTGGTAGAGAAGATAAGAGGAAGAGGTGATGGTAGTAAAAGTGTGGTGGTGATGGTGGTAGTGGTAGAGGCGAAAGTGGTAGTGGTGGTAAGGGAGATAGTGGTGATGGTGATGTTAGAGGTAGTAGAAGTAGTAGTGATGATAGTAGCAGTAGTGATGGTAGTAGTAATAATAAAGGTGAGGTTAGTGGTAAAATTGATAGTGGTGGCAATTGTAGCAAAGGTGGTAGTGGTGGTGATAGTGGTAGTGGTGGGGATGGTGGTAGTAGTGGTAGTGATACATATTTCAACGTGCAGAAGGTCGTATCCTCGGCCCCTTGTTTTCGATGACAGCTTGCCAGGGTCTGGCAAATTAAGTGAAAGTCTCTTAATCAAGTCTTCTATTCCTGGGTAACAGGATTGCCAGATGCTCCCGATTTTATGTCCAACGAACTGACCTTCAGCGAAACGAAAAAAAAGACTATTTTTGCATATGCCTATGAGGCCTGATC
>NW_026474754.1:0-10962 GCF_026875155.1 Cherax quadricarinatus
CAATTTCATCGCTTCATTAGGCAGGTTTTCGGTGTCTTCTAAATGATTCATTCGTTTTATATTCTTATAACATGTCACGAGACGAAAGTAAGAAACAGGGCCAATCTTTTTCACTAAAGCCTGCCAAGGTGTGAGGCGCACGAAGTTCGATCAGTTTTTTTCTCATTTCGTTCATTGGTCAAGTCCTATATTGTGTACGAGAGTTGTGAATAATAATAATAATAATACCAAAATGATCATTAGCGTTACCCCGTCAGCTGGATGGAGGACTGAAATTCCTAAAAGTTAACTGTACTCTGCTGGTATACAATAATTTATCACGTTTCCCAAATCAAACCTGATCACCTGCCATTCCCCAAGCGCTGTATGGCAGCTCTATGGGTTTAAGCCTCACCGTGTATAACAATAACAAAAATAATATCCAACAGAATTACAAGTGAGTTCAGTTTATCCGATATTAGCAACAATAATACTGTCAAGAAATATTTACTGTAAAGGTACAGAGAGCGTGGAAGTAATATCATAGGTATCAAAATATAGCAGATCAACCAGGTTGTGATGGCTGGGTACGTCTGGGGACCCTGGGCAGCAACACCCTCGTCGTCATATCTACAAGATTCGGGTCATACTGTTCATTTAGGCTTATACATCTTAGAAACCATCGAAAAACTTAGCATAAAACACTATATTTTCCCCCACTCATTCTCTAGCTACTTCCCTCTTTTCCTATCCCTTCAAACTTTTACTGCCTCCTCGTCCTTTTTCATTACCATTCCCTCCATTTTTTCCTTACCTCTTCTTACCTGATTCAGTAGATAGTTGTAGCCCACATCATTTATCCAGTTCCATTTTTTCTTGCAAATTGTGTCATTTTTACCAATTTAGTATGGTATATTTTTTCCCTTTGTTTTTATGCCGACAGTTTTCAGAGAGTGAGAGAGGAGGAGGGTAGGGAGAGAGCCTATTACTTATCTACCCATGACTCATAAACCCAGATAATACACGTTAGTCCTTGATATATGTAATAACTGGTAATTCTCAGCAAACAGCCTCGGTGTCTTTCCCATGCACACTCATACTTTCCCTAATTTCCTCCCTCTGTGCTTTCTGGTCAGGGCATTGATAAACTCATGACCTTGTTGTAGATATCTTTTAAATAAGTTATCCATCTATATACACATTCATCCACCCATCCAATTTGACGCTAACGAGAACTGATGGTTATTGAGGCGTAAAGCCCATTATTATACAGAAGAGAAAGCGCTAAACCGTAAAAATTATACAGCACTTGTGAACGGTAGGCAGTTAGGCTTAATTCATGGAAGCGAAGGGTAGCTCAACTTCCTCAACTCCAGAGCCCTGCAGCATCAAGACACCCTCAACATGGGTCAACTCATGGGTTACATTCAGGGCAACTATCAGACAAATAACACACTTGTAGGCACCCTGCATAAGATAGGCACATCGACATGACCATCAGGACAATCATAAGAAAAAACAACCTTTTAGCCACCTTACACAAGAACTAGGCACATTTTCCTCCTCTCCATGTCCCATCCCCCAATAATCTAACTCTGAAAATCGTTAAGTGGGTCTCTTGCTAACAACAGAAAATTGAAATCCCTTTTCCTGCCCACTCTAGACGACTTCTTTTCTCTCCCCCTCCCCCCACCCTTGGAGACGTCTTGGAGCAGGTTGGCACTGGCATCGTCTAGCCTGGTGCCAGCCCAGTGTCGCCAGCCTGGTAGTCACTGCCAAGTTACAATCACTAACCCCCAATCCCTTCCTCTTAAATCCAACCCCCACCCAGTATACCCTAATTTACCCCCTCCCTACTACATCCCGTGTAAAGTGTTTTTTTTTTTCCATACTTAGTGAATCCCCATTCTTCCCTACCGTGTGTTAGGCAGTGCATCCTCAGCTTCCCCTTCCTCCCTTCACCCACTGAATATGTATGCTGATTGGTTGATTAGATCATCAGCCAGGACTCTTGGTTGATGATCTAATCAGCCAATCGGCTGCGGGGGGCAATGACCCCCAGAATCTACAACAGGTATAAGAACTTAAGAATGAAAGAACACTGCAGTAGTTCTAATGGCTCATTATAGGGAGGTCGAAGACACTCAACCACACCCACTCTCATACACTAAGATCGCTGTAGAGCCCTTGTGGCTTAGCGCTTCTTTTTGATTATAATAATAATCATACACTCATACACTAAGAGTTATTAAAGAGCACAGGTGAAATATATTATCAGTGTCTCATTTGCTGACAGTATACTGGCTTTTAAGCCTAATTTTGTTATATTTGCTAGGAAGCATTAGGCAGTAGTCTTTGTCTATCAGTCTAAGTATTCCAGCTTAAGAATTCATGTGATGTCACAATGATACTAGGTTAGGGTATTTGTTTATGGTGGCTTTTTACAGTTAGTCTGTCTATGAACTTTTACCTCTTCAAGGGGGGCTCCTTGGCGTGGTGAAGAGGCTCTTGGTCTGAGGAATTAGACCTATCGGTCTTCTTCCTCAGACCGAACCTAATTACCCCCAATCTCCCCCCCCTATCCCATCCTCCCCATCCTCCCCTTTTTCCTTTCCTCCTCCTCCTCCCCACTCCTCCCTTTTGCCCTTCCTCTTTTTGTCCTTTGGGATTTCTCCCACAGGCGCGCTAGTTCCTAGGTAGGAGAAAGGACCCCCCGGGGTCCATCCCATTCCGTTGGGGTTTTTCCTTTGGCGGTGGCGTAGTTTGCCGTGGAATCTGGATTGCCTAGGGATGTCCCGATCCCTCTCCGGTATCCCGGAGTAGCTTTGGGTGTTTTTTTGGGCCGACGGGTGTAGCTCTGGAAGCCACCTTTGGGATTCCGGGGGTGGTGGCTGGAAGGAGGAAATGCTTTGTGGGGGAAATTATCCGGCCCGCCCCCTCTCTTTTTGTCCACCGAGGTAGCTCGGCAGATGTGAGGTTGCTATCCCCAGATTGCTGGTTTACTGCATGAAGGGTAGGGTATGGCACGGGTTCCATGCTGCATCTGCGCTACTAGCGGTGTCGATCCTCTGGGCGCGGAGGGAGATTTCGGGCCCCTTTTCATCCCTCCTAGGAACTATCCCTCCCCGGTCCCCCCCTTTTTTTTTCTTTTTTTTTTTTTATTTTCTTTTCTTCTTTCTTTTTTTTTTCTTAAAAACAAAAAGAAAGAAGTAACCAAACCCATGGCAGCCCTAGTCCATGAACCTGGTACCCCCCGGCCCCTTCTTGATACCGCACCCCGTTCTGACCCCCCTCGTTTTTGGACCACTCTTCAGACATTCCTCATGCCTCTGTACCTATTGCCGGGTGCTGTTTCCTCACCCGCTTCAGGTACTGGGGGCCTCGACTGACTCCTTCGATTTATCAGACCTTCGCTCTCCTCTGACTATGCTTCCGGCCTCTCCCTCTACGGTGGCGGCAATTTTCAAATCGCCGACCCGTTCCACGTCGACCAACTCTGGTCCCACGCCTAAACGTCAACGACAATTACCTGCTGATGATACTTCTCCACCTTCACCTTCTCGTTCTTCTCAGAAACGATCGACACGTCCTTCACTACCTTTCCACGCTCAGTTTCAGACTGAACATGGACTAAATTCTTCACTTTACACCAACTTCCTCTACTGCCTATCTTTCTGACCATAGTATTGGCAAGGCACTCCTACGCCATGTTGGTAAAGATATTTCTTTTCATGCTCTTAAAGCGGTACGCGCATCATTCCCGTACAGAATGCTACCCAGGCTCGTGAGCTCTCTCGTCTTACCCATATAATACTGTTCCTGTCACCCTTGAAAAACATCATTCCCTCAATTCTTGTAGTGGTACCGTTATTCTGCCCCATACCATAGTTCAACAAAATTTCCAGACATGTGGCACCGACATTCTAGAACAGCTGGAACTCCAAGATCTCCCAATCCTCAAGGTAGACACTTACGTTCTTCCTGCCCGTGGGCGGAGACGATCCCCCTAGCAATGTGGCTCGTTTAACTTTTGACAGCCGAGAACTCCCATCCTCCGTTTATATAGCAGGACATCGGTTACAAGTTCGAAAGGTGATCCCTACACCACAACAGTGTAGAAATTGCTGGCGATTTGGCCATCCAGCGAAATATTGCAGATCTATCGCCGAATGCCCAGTCTGTGGTGCCGATGACCTTCTAATACGTCTTGCAATCGATCTCCCTCTTGCCTTAACTGTCATGAGGCTCACCCTTCGTACTCTCGCCGTTGTCAGGTCTATTTAAACGAGCGGGAAATCCGTTACCTCAAAGAGACAGAAGGTCTCCCTTATGCCATGGCAGTTTCTCATCTCCGCCTCCAAGGGAGACTCCCACGTGTTTCTTTTTCCCGTGTTTCAAAACGTCCCCCCACTTCTGGTATCCCATCTTCTACACCCACCTCTGTGGTTACCTCTCCCATAATCACTCCTGTATCTAATCCTTTTGCTGTCCTCGGCTCAGACGTCCCTACTTCAACGCCTCAGTCTAATCTCGCTTCTTCGAGTTCTCTCTTACAAGCCCCCAGTATCGACGAGACCTCGTACGACACCCCTTCCCAATCGTCCCTCTACTTCTCAAAAGTCAAAAAAAGGGGCCGGTAACACCTCCTACCCATCTTTCCCCCTCCTCATTTTTCCCTCCCTGTCTCTGCCCTAGTTCTTCCCCTCTCACTGGCTCAGTACAAGTGCAAGGGTTTACCCTCCTCCTCGTAATGTACCTTCCTCCCCCGTTCCCCTCCCAAGTTTCTACCTCTTCTGCCACCTCCCAGGTTCCTGTCTCTTCTGTCCCCTGCCACGCTTCTCCAGTTCCCTCCACCCTTTCGCCCCCCCCTACCTTGGTACAGTCCAATACAGTTTCCAATCTTTACTCATCCTCCCCCCTACCATTCCCAATATTGTCTCCCATACGACACTCTGAATTCCGAAACACTTGAAGCAAATCTCTGAATATATTGCAGAGACCAAACCCCTCAATGGACACTGATCCACCTTCCGCTCTTCCTCTCTCCTCTGCTCCATCTGCGCAACTCCTTTCTTCACAGCGCACCGTTCCTTCGCTGCTTGAACATTTTTTCCCCTGCCTTTCCCCATGTGGACTTTTCTAACCCTTCTAGTCCGTAGGAACCCTTACCTGCGGATTTCAAGTATCTTTATCATTGCCCAAACATGGCCTTTTTTACAGTGGAATATAAAGCGGCCTCAGGGGTAATCGGGGTGAGCTTCAGATGTTACTCTCCCAGTTTTGCCCCCGTTGGTGTTGCTTACAGGAACCAAAATTACACTCTGCTGTTATTTCTCACATCTCAGGGTAAAAATTTATTGTATTCTTCAGTCCTTTTTCCCGATGGGGGCCTTTAATGAAAGTGCCCTTCTTCTCCGCACTGATATTCCGTACCATCCCGCTATTTTTTCATACTTCGCTGCATTACACAGCAGCCCGTATCCACTTACATAGGTGGTATACGCTCTGTTCTTTATTTTCTCTCTCCTTCTCGGGCATTAAACTATTCGGATTTTTGCCTTCCTTGTTTCGTCATTACCGCCACCGATTCTGTTACTTGGTGATTTTAATGCCCACCATTTCCTCTGGGGAGGGTCTCACTGTGATTCCCGTGGAATTCAGTTAGAGGCTTTTCTTGCCACCCACCCCCTCCATGTTTTAAATACAGGTTTCTCACACCCATTTTGATCCTCGGACTCATACTCTCTCTTTCATCGATCTCTCAGTTTGCTTCTTCCTCCCCCGCATTAGACTTTACTTGGTCTGTTTCCCCGGACTTAACATGACAGTGATCATTTCCCAATCATTCTTAAATTTTCCCCCTTTATATTCGCCACCTCTTCGCACCCCGCTTTCAATTTAATCGGGCAAATTGGAACCTTTACTCACACCTGACGTTTTTAAAGAGGTTCCTTCTTCGTCCTCCATCGATGACTTTTACACCTCTTCTC
Source organism: Cherax quadricarinatus (assembly GCF_026875155.1). NCBI lineage: Eukaryota > Metazoa > Arthropoda > Malacostraca > Decapoda > Parastacidae > Cherax > Cherax quadricarinatus. Next base: position 5,970 of record NW_026474754.1, read on the forward strand.
GTCCTCCCCTTTTCACCGCAGCTTCTCATTCTATACCCCAAAAATTCGGGCAGGCATTCTCAGAAATGCGTGCCTTGGTGGCTCCTGCTTGTGCTCGTGCAGTACGGTTTGAAACGCGCTGCATGGGGCAGGTACCGGTACAATAGAACCACAGAGCGACTCCTTTATTTTAAACAGAAGCGTGCGATCGCTCGCCGTGTCATCCGTGACGCTAAACGCACTTGCTGGCGAGATTATGTCTCCACCATCACCTCTGCTTCCTCTATGAGTGCAGTCTGGAAAAAAGTACGAAAACTGAGTGGTAAATATTCTCCTGACCCCGGGCCCCGTTCTGGGGGGTTGCCGGTGTTGATATAGCAAACCCCCCTAGATGTTGCCAATGAAATTGGCAATCATCTGGTCCGTATTTCTCAGGGACTCCATCTATGCCCCCCCATTTCTTTCCTCAAAGTCTGCCAGAGAGTTAGCAAACCCTTTGGGCTTTTCTTCTCTCAAAAGAAGAACAGTATAATGTGCCTTTTACACTTCAAAAACTGGAGGGAACACTCTCAGCTTGTCGATCATCGGCAGCTGGGCCCGACGACATTCATATTCGTATGCTACAACATTTACATCAGTCACCCTTGCAGTCCTATTACACCTTTACAATCTTATTTGGTCACAAGGAGTTCTTCCACAGCTGTGGAAATCCGCCATTGTTCTCCCTTTCCCCCAAACCAGGCACTACGGGACATGAAACCTCCCACTATCGTCCCATTGCTCTTACCAGTGCAGTTTGCAAAGTAATGGAACGTCTAGTAAATAGACGTTTAGTGGGTATTTTAGAGACACACAACAGTCTCTCCACTCGTCAATATGGCTTTCGTAAGGGACGTTCAAACCATAGACCCCTTACTGCGCTTGGATACGTATGTTCGTAAGCCTTTGCGATAACCACTCAGTTATTGCCATATTTTTTGACCTTGAAAAAGGCATATGACACAACTTGGAGGTATAATATTTTAGCCCAAGCCCACTCCTTAGGCCCCTTTGAGGCAATCTACCATTCCTTCCTTAAGAACTTTTTAACTGACAGGGATTTCCGGTTCGGGTTAATAATGTTTCTCTCCCCGGGCTTTGTCCAAGCTGAAGGTGTCCCCCAGGGATGTGTTCTGAGCACAACACTTTTCTCCTTGCTATTAATGATTTGGCCTCTAGTCTTCCATCAAATATTTGGTCATCACTCTATGTTGATGACTTTGCTATTGCCTGTGCAGGCGCTGACTGTCACCTCCTTACATTTCTCTTCCAGCATGCAGTCGACCCTGTTTCCAATTGGGCCACCACACATGGGTTTAAAATTTTCCAGCACTAAAACCCACCAAATCACTTTCACTAGACGCTCTGTCATCTCTGATCATCCTTTGTACCTCTATGGCTCACGTATCCCTGAAAGTGATACAGTCAAATTTCTGGGCCTCCTCTTTGATCGTAGGTTATCCTGGAAACCTCACATTACCTCTCTGAAGGCAACTTGTCACAGCCGGCTGAACCTTCTTAAAACCCTTGCTCATCTTTCGTGGGGAGCTGATCGTCGAACCCTCCTTAAACCTACATTCCACCCTTATTTTATCGAAACTTGATTATGGTGACCAGATCTATTCAGCGGCATCTCCTGCTACTCTCTCTAGCCTTAACCCCATTCATCCCCAAAGGGATTACGTTTATGCCTTGGTGCTTTTTTTTCGCTCTTCCCCTGCGAAAGCCTCTATGCAGAAGCGAACGTTCCATCCTTATCCGATCGCCGGAGGGCCCATTGCCTGCGCTACTATGTACGCTCTCATGACTCCGCAATCCTTCCATTTATAGAATGGTCACTGATATTAGTAGACATTCTTTATTTGTTCGCCGCCCCTGCTTACTCCGTCCCTTCTCCCCTTCGCCTTCATTCGCTCTTGTCTTCTCTTCAACTACCACCTTTCTATGTACATTAGCATCTCATTTTTTCCCAAACCCCCCGGGGAGGTCCCAGCTGTTCGAGTCTGTTTCTTTCTCCCTCCCTTGCTCGAAAGCCCCCAATTTCTAACGGTCGCTTCCCCCGCTCTCTTTTTCTTGACCACTTTCACTCTCATTTTCATGCCTTTGCTGTGTACACAGATGGCTCTAAGTCTTCTGACGGCGTAGGATTCGCAGCCGTGTTTCCGGACAGCGTCGTACAAGGGCATTTACTATCTTCAGCTAGTATTTTTTTCTGCTGAATTATTGCCATCCTTACAGCACTTATCCGTATTGCATCTATGCCTGTGTCATCATTTGTGGTTGTCTCAAAACTCCCTTAGTGCTTTACAGGCTAAAACAAAAATTTGATACACCTCACCCCTTAGTCCTCCGTATCCAACTTTGGCTACGCCGCATCTTTACTAAGCATAAAGATATTGTTTTTTGTTGGGTCCCTGGTCATGTTGACGTACATGGCAATGAACGGGCAGACACTGCTGCGCGGTCACAGTACATGACCTACCATTTTTCTTACAGGGGTATTCCATGTACGGACTATTTTGCTGTAATATTTTCCCACCTTCACACACCGTTGGCAACAACGTTGTTCTACTATGCTCGGAAAACAAACTTCAGTCTATTAAACCGAGTAAAAGGTTACTGGCCTTCTTCTTAATCACCAGTGTCGAGGTTGGGAGACTACTCTCTCCCGTCTTCGCATTGGCCATACTCGTCCTTACTCATGGATATCTCATGGAGGGGCCCGTCTTGCTCCTCTCTGTGAGAATTGCCAAGCTCCATTATCAGTCAGCCACATTCTGTTGGACTGCCCACTTTATCAACGAGCACGCAGAATTACCTCTGTCGTCGTCTTCGCCCCGCTGCTCTCTCTTTTATTTTTCCCCTTCTCGCTGATGGACCCACCTTTCATCCGGACTCTCTTATTGACTTTTTGACAACGACTGACTTACTTCACAAATTCTGATACTTTCAGCCCTTTCTACTTGTATCTCTTGCTACCCTCTACCCCCGTACTATCCCCTGCCCCGCTGTTTTCTGTAACCTGCTGATCATCCCCCCTCCCTCCTGCCATCCAATTCCCTTGCTTCCTTCCCTACCCTGCAGCGCTGTATAGCCCTTGTGGCTTAGCGCTTCTTTTTGATTATAATAATAATAATATGAACTTTTAGTTTGTTTCTATTTGCAAAGGGAACTCCTGTTCCCTTTACATGACCTAGCTTTGGGCAATCTCTCTTCTCTGTACATTGGCATGACTCGATACAGCCTAAGGTGTAAGTGGCCATTACAGCCTCAAGAAGAGTAATTACACACTTAATCAAATGCTGAAGATTAATGTTATTGTATTTATGGCAGAAACACTAACCTATAAGTGTCATACCCTGCCTATCAAAAGTTAATTAGGTTTTATCTGAAGAATAGGAGGGTTGTTCCAATTCCTCGTAACAAGAACCCTTCACCAGCATCAAGGAACCCCCTTAAAGGGATCAAGAGGAATAAATAACTTCTTACTCATTGGGCCATCTTCACGAAAGTGTTGGGGTGGACCAGAGGTGCCTTACAGTGGACTCTGGCATGTGTGGTGAGGAATGCCAGGGAGCCTAGCTGTGCTTAGTGGCTGCCCGGGCACTAGCTGAAGCTGGCTACTGGCTGGGAATGCCAGACTAGGGGACCCAGAGCCCCAGGCATGAGAGGAACGCAACAGTGTCTCACTTCGACGTCTCTTCCTGCTCTGTTTATTTGTTTTAGTACCCCATCGTGTGGGTGATGGTAGTCACATCCTTCATCATATATTATTCAAAGTGCTAAACCTGTAAGGGTATGCAGTACAATCAGTCAGCTCTATGGGCCCCAAACTTTTAAAAAATGGGGACTGTTTAATTGTAGAGCTTGTGTGGTGTGTTGTGTGTGTGTGTTGTGTGTGTGTGTGTGTGTGTGTGTGTGTGTAATTGTAATTGTATAAAAACAAGCTCAAGGCCTTGTGCAGTCACCAGTGCTTCATCAGGAGTTTTGCAAGTGGGGAAATGGCTAAATGGAATAGAAATTATATATGTACATGAATATATAATATATAACACTTAGTAGCCAATTTATTAAATACACCTATATGTTACTGGGTAGAGGCCCACTTTGTCCCACAAATAGACTGAATTCTTTGTGGCATAGGTTCAACAAGGTGCTGGAAACATTCCTTAGATTCTGGTCTACGTTGACATGATAGCATCATGCAGTTGCTTTTGATTTGTTATCTGCACATTCATTTTGCAAATCTCCCATTCCACAACATCCAAAGGGTTATGCCAAAAACTGACCTTAACTTTCTGCACGTTGCAGCAGAAATCGGTATTTCAGATCAGGCAAATTTTTCTTAAATCTTCAACTGTCCCGGTTTTGGTGAGCCTGTGCCCCCTATAGCCTTAGTTTCTTGTTCGTAGCTGACAGGGGTGGAACCCCGTGTGGTCTTCTGCTGTAGTCCATCCACTTCAACATTCAACATAGTGTGCATCAGAGATGCTTTTTTTGCATACCACTGTTATAATGTGATTATTTAAGTTACTGTCATCTTCCTGTCAGCTTGAACCAGTCTGGCCTTCTCTTCTGACTACTTTCATTAACAAGTCAGTTTTTTCCCACAGAACAATGCTTTGCACACGATTCTCTGTAAACTATAGAGACTGTTGTGTGTAAAAACCCCAAAAAATTAGCAGTTTGAGATACTTAAACCACCCTGTCTGGCACAGTCCATTCCAGAGTCAAAGCCACTTAGATCAATCACATTTCTTCCCCATTTTTGATGTTTGTTTTTTAATAACAACTGAACTTCCTGACCATGTCTATGCTTTTAGGCACTGAGGTGCTGCACATGATTGACTGGTTAGATATTTGTATTAACAAGCAGGGGTACCCAGTAAAGTGACCACTAATTGTATGCAGCATGTATAATAAATATGCATTTTTTTTTTTCAAAAAAAAAAAAAAAAAACGCTGTTCCCACTGA
>NW_026474755.1:0-5000 GCF_026875155.1 Cherax quadricarinatus
ACCTTAGCATTTAATAAACCACCATGGTACTGTCAGGAGCTGGAGGGGAAAACACACCATGGTACTGCAGGGAGGCTGGAGTGGGAATAACACCACCATGGTTACTGTCAGGAGGGTGGAGTGGGAATAACACCACCATGGTTACTGTCAGGGAAGCTGGAGTGGGAATAACACCACCGATGCTACTGTCAGGGAGGCTGGAGTGGGAATAACACCACCATGGTTACTGTCAGGGAGGCTGGAGTGGGAATAACACCACCATGGTTACTGTCAGGGAGGCTGGAGTGGGAATAACACCACCATGGTTACTGTCAGGGAGGCTGGAGTGGGAATAACACCACCATGGTTACTGTCAGGGAGGCTGGAGTGGGAATAACACCACCATGGTTACTGTCAGGGAGGCTGGAGTGGGAATAACACACCATGTTACTGTCAGGGAGGCTGGAGTGGGATAACACCACCATGGTACTGTCAGGGAGGCTGGAGTGGGAATAACACCACCATGGTACTGTCAGGGAGGCTGGAGTGGAATAACCACCATGGTACTGTCAGGGAGGCTGAGTGGAATAACACCACCATGGTTACTGTCAGGGAGGCTGGAGTGGAATAACACCACCATGTACTGTCAGGTGGAGTGGAATAACACCACATGGTACTGTCAGGAGGCTGGATGGGAATAACCCACCATGTACTGTCAGGGAGGCTGGAGTGGGAATAACACCACCATGGTACTGTCAGGGAGGCTGGAGTGGGAATAACACCACCATGGTTACTGTCAGGGAGGCTGGAGTGGGAATAACACCACCATGGCTACTGTCAGGGAGGCTGGAGTGGGAATAACACCACCATGGTTACTGTCAGGGAGGCTGGAGTGGGAATAACACCACCGATGCTACTGTCAGGGAGGCTGGAGTGGGAATAACACCACCATGGCTACTGTCAGGGAGGCTGGAGTGGGAATAACACCACCGATGCTACTGTCAGGGAGGCTGGAGTGGGAATAACACCACCATGTTACTGTCAGGGAGGCTGGAGTGGGAATAACACCACCATGCTACTGTCAGGGAGGCTGGAGTGGGAATAACACCACCATGGCTACTGTCAGGGAGGCTGGAGTGGGAATAACACCACCATGGCTACTGTCAGGGAGGCTGGAGTGGGAATAACACCACCGATGCTACTGTCAGGGAGGCTGGAGTGGGAATAACACCACCGATGGCTACTGTCAGGAGGCTGGAGGGGAATAACACCACCATGGCTTACTGTCAGGAGGCTGGAGTGGGAATAACACCACCATGCTACTGTCAGGAGGCTGGAGTGGGAATAACACCACCGATGGCTACTGTCAGGAGGCTGAGTGGGAATAACACCACCGATGCTACTGTCAGGGAGGCTGGAGTGGGAATAACACCACCGATGCTACTGTCAGGGAGGCTGGAGTGGGAATAACACCACCATGGCTACTGTCAGGGAGGCTGGAGTGGGAATAACACCACCATGTACTGTCAGGAGGCTGGAGTGGGAATAACACCACCATGCTACTGTCAGGGAGGCTGGAGTGGGAATAACACCACCATGCTACTGTCAGGGAGGCTGGAGTGGGAATAACACCACCATGCTACTGTCAGGGAGGCTGGAGTGGGAATAACACCACCATGGCTACTGTCAGGGAGGCTAGAGTGGGAATAACACCACCATGGCTACTGTCAGGGAGGCTGGAGTGGGAATAACACCACCATGCTACTGTCAGGGAGGCTGGAGTGGGAATAACACCACCAATGCTACTGTCAGGGAGGCTGGAGTGGGAATAACACCACCGATGCTACTGTCAGGGAGGCTGGAGTGGGAATAACACCACCAATGCTACTGTCAGGAGGCTGGAGTGGGAATAACACCACCAATGCTACTGTCAGGGAGGCTGGAGTGGGAATAACACCACCATGCTACTGTCAGGGAGGCTGGAGTGGGAATAACACCACCGATGCTACTGTCAGGGAGGCTGGAGTGGGGAACAATAACACCACAAATGATTACTGTCGGGAGGTGGATGTGGGAATAATAACGCCACCGATGCTACTGGCTCAGGCAAGGAGTGGGATTTAACATCAACCGATTTGCTTACTATCAGGGTGAGGGCTTGGTTGACGCCTTCTTTGGAATTCCTAAATCATGAATTAATAAACAATTATATTTAAATAACATAAATAAAAATAAACGAATAATAATAATATAATAATAATAATAATAAAATAATAAATTATAAATATTATATACATAATAATAATAAATAATTATAATATTATTAGAGTTTATATATATTTGCGGACCACTGTCAGCCTCAGGAGTTATTCTTGAGTTACCAGACCTTGCCCACGTGGAGGCCAGTGGTTCGTCTTTAAGGGTCCCCCCCCCTTGCCTTCCCCAGGTTTATGTTGGTCCAGGGGGGAATTCTCCGTGGCCCCCGGATGTCTTCCCCCTTCCTTCATTTTCCTAGGTCAGCCTCGCCTTCTCTTTCTTATCTCTGCCTTCACCTCAGCCTTCCCACAGGTTCATGTATTCAGGAAATCCATTTGTCTGCCTCCGGATGTTTCCCTTCCCTCAACTTACCCTAAGGTCCAGACCTCACCAACCCTGTTTTTCTTGCCTGTTCACTTCAGGGTCATTTATCCAGGAATCCTTCCGTCTACCGCCGGATATCTTCCCTTCCCCCCTACCCAGGTTCACGCTCAATGCATGTATTCTGGCCTTGGCTTCAGGTTCTTGTATCCAGGAATCCAAGTCCCCGCCCCTTCCGCCCTCCCTCGCGATTCGTCTCCCTCGCCCGACTTGCCCCTCACCCACCATCCACTTACCCAACGCGCATCCAGCCTTCAACAAACAAACCTTCCTCAAGTTTCATGTATCCAGGAATCCATACGCTCGGCTTACGGATGTTTACCCTTCACCCATTTCCCTAAGGGTCTGCGGTTTTGCCTTCCCCGGATCAGTGTCTCCAGGGAATCCACCTTACGTCACCTCAGGTTGAACTCCCTTCCCCATTCCCAAGGTCAGCGGCTTATTCTTGGCCGTCCGCAGGATATGTATCCTGGAAATTTCCTCGTTACCGCGGATATTCCTCCCTTCCCCCACTTACCAAGTCAGCTCAACACATGTATTTCTTGCTTGCTTCAGGTTCATGTATACAGGTATCCATCCGCTCGCTCCGGAAGTCTCCCTTACCCACTTACCCAAGTTCAGGCCTTAACAACAACCTTCCCCAAGTTCATTGTATCCAGGGAATCCATCCGCTCGCTTCCGGATGGTCTTCCTTTCCCCCATTTTCCTAAGGTCCGGCGGGCCTTCCCGGGGATTCAGTGTTCTCCGGAGTCCACTTGTGTCACTGAGTGGGACTCCCTTCCCCCATTCCCCCAGAGTAGCGGTTGCCTTCCAGGATCAGTCGTCTTCCCAGGAGTCACTATGTGTCACCTGAGTGGAACTCCCTTTCCCCACTTCCCCAGTGTCAGCGGTTTGCCACCTTCAGTGACCTCGGGCATGGAAAACTTGGTCTTGTCTAGTGTCTACGGTTTTAAGGGACTGTCCCCTGCGTGGGTGGGAAAATTTTATGGAGGTGACACACACAGAAAAAACATGCGTCTAGTAATTACACCCATCCAAGGAACTAGCCGCGGACACCGTAGTTCAGCTAGGAGGGACGCCACAAGCTTGCCTCACAGGTGTCCGCCACCTTTCCGAGAAGCTAAATAACGTTAAATTTTGGAAAAATCCTTTTTGTTTACTCTATGTAAATATTACGGAGAACAAGTTGTTTTTTTAATTATTTAGGCTGGTTTTTTTTTTTTAAATGATTTGTGAGTGTTTTATTATTGGCGGATGAATAAACCCAAATGTTGGTTTTAATTTGTTTCCACCACAACATAATATGTTAAATATTACACTGTTTTCATTTTGTTTATTATCGTCTTTTACATTTTGGCATAGAGCCTAAACAAGCGCAGTAATTGTTTTTTGCATACTCATATTTATGTATTTTCACAAATATTTATTTCGTTTAAACACATTCACCTTACTCCTTCATCATTATTCTTACACTTGCATGATTAAAATATCCCAATATAAACAGCTAATACCATGTATACAAATACGCCACACAACAATGTTACACCAGTTTTATCTGCTATCCACTATATTATTACCGTGATCCACACATACATTGCACACAAATATTCACTCCAAAAAGCCCATTCCCCGAAACACTTAGGTATAACATACATGTGTACACATTCTCCATAGGGAACATTACATGTTCTCGTCCACATGATTTAAAACAACAATATTGTAGCAGGACAATATATGGGAAATTTAGATATGAGTATTTGCTTCAAATATTTAGAATATATAAGGACAAAAAAAAATGTTGGTTTACCAGTAATTTGGAGAGAACATTGTTTGTGTTACTTGTGAATATTTAACTAAAGGATTGTGAACAGGGACTGAGGCGGCTAGTGGAGATGTGTGTCTGTGCACTTGTTATTAATGTACACAATTTAAAAACAAGGTGTTGGTATGTGTTTGCTCATATGAACATGTGTGTTTTTTGATTTGTCATGTGTACAGTTTGTGTGTTGATGATTTTTTTCATATGTATATGTTGTGTGTTGGATGATTGTCATGTGTACGTGTAGTGTTGATGAATTGTCATGTGTACATGTTGGTGTGTTGATGATTGTTCATTGTGACATGTTGTTTAAGTTGATGATTATCAATGGGTACGTGATGTATGTTGATCGACATTGTTGTACGTGTTTATGTTACCACAATTAATACACGTGAGTTGTGTAGTGTGTGCTTATTGTACATGTGTGTTGATGATTGTCATGTGTACAGTAGTTGTGTGGTTGATGATTGTCATGGTGTACATGTTATGTACACATTAAATACACGTATTGTGGATGTGGCCATGTGTACATTTGTGAGTTGATGGGTCTGTCATGTCCGCTTCC
>NW_026474758.1:0-5000 GCF_026875155.1 Cherax quadricarinatus
GAAGTCAGTAGTGTCCCCTTTAGCTGGGAGAATTCGCAGTGTCAGCTGAGCGGGAGAAGTCAGCAGTGTCCCGGCTGAGCTGGGAGAAGCAGTTGTCAGTCGAGCTGGGGGAAACGTAGTTCAATTTTAGCGGAGGTTCAGTTTTTCCCCCGTGATGGGGGGAAGTTTTTGTGTCCCCCCCCGTCTGAGCGGAAAGTCAGTAGTGTCAGTCCCCCCCCCCCGGCCCCGGGGGAAGCCATAGTGTCCCCCGTCGAGCGGAGAAATAGTGTCCCCCTCTGAGCCGGGGGGAAGTCAGTATTGTCCCCCCGTTGAGCGGGAGAGTCGTAGTGTCAGCTAGCTGGGAGAAGCCAGTGGTCCCCTCTGACTGGAGAATCATTGTGCAGTCTGAGCTGGGGGAAAACAGTAGGTCATTCTGAGTGGGAGAAGTCAGTAGTTATTCGACTGGGAGACTTCAGAGTGCCATTTGAGCTGGAGACTTCAGTAGTGTCTTCTGACTGGGGGATTAGTATTTGCCCCCTTTTGCTTTTGGAGACCCTTCAGTAGTGCCCCCTTCGAGCGGGGGGACTTCGTATTCAGGCTGAGCGGGAGACTTTAGTAGTTCCCCTGACTGGGGACTTCAGTGTTCATTCTGGAGGGGGGACTTAGTAGTACCATCTGAGCTGGGGGACTTCAGTTGTCCATTCTGGCCAGGGACTTTTTAGTAGTGCCATTTTTGAGCGGAGACTTCGTAGTGCCCATTCTGAGCTGGGGGACTTCAGTTGCCCTTCGAGTTTGGGAGACTTCAGTATGGGCCAAACTGGGGGGAGACTTCAGTAGTGCCCCTTTCTGAGCGGGGGTTTAGGAAATGGGGGGCCCAATCTGATTTTGGGGTAGATTCAGTAGTGCCATTCTGAGCTGGGGAATTCAGTAGTGCCACCCCCGCGGGGGGACTCAGTAGTGTCATTCTGACTGGGAGACTTTTAGTAGTGCCAAATTTTGGCTGGGAGACTTTAAAATAGTGCCCTTGGGGGGCTGGGAACTTCAGTATGCCATTTTGACTGGAGACTTCATTTTTTCCCTTCTACTTCTTCATTATGCCCCCGGGGCTGGGAAAAATTCAGAGGCCAATGGAACTGGGGGACCCTTGTAATGCCATTTGAGTGGGGGCTTTTAGTGCCCATTCTGAGCGGGAGACTTTTATGTGCCATTGGGAGTGGGAGACTTCAGTAATGCCCATTCTGAGTGGGAGAAAATTCAGAAATGCCTTCTGACTGGGAACTTCAGAATGCCATTCTGAGTGGGAACTTCAGTAGGCCATCGAGTGGGAGACTTCAGTGATGCCCCTTCTGAGTGGGAGACTTTTAGTTGTGCCCCTTCGAGCTGGGGGACTCATAGTGCCTTCGGTTTGGGGGCTTCAGGAGTGCCCTTGGGGGGCTGGGAGACTTCATAATGCCATTCTGAGCGGGGGAAATTCAGTAGTGTCATTCGAGCTGGGGGGATTCAGTAAGCCTTTTTGAGTTGGGAGGACTTCAGTAGTCCATTGGGGGCTGGGAGATTTTAGTAGTGCCATTCTGAGCTGGGGAGACTTCATAGTCCTTGGAGCTGGGAGACTTGTAGTGCCATTCTAAGCGGGAAACTTCGTAGTGCCCCTTCTGAGTTTGGGGGACTTCAGTAGTGCCATTCTGACTGGGAACTTCAGTAGTGCCATTGGGGGGCGGGAACTTCATTAGTCCATCTGAGCTGGGGACTTCAGTAGTGCCCTTCCGGAGCGGGAGACCTTCCTTGTGCCATTCTAAGCTGGGAGACTTCAGTAGTTTCCCCCCTTCTGAGCTGGGGAACCTTCAGTAGTGCCCCTTGGGAGGGGGAGACTCATAATGCCATTCGAGTTTGGGGGAAAATTTAGTAGTGCCCTTGGGGGGGAGACTTTAAAAAGTGCCCTTCTGAGCTGGGGGGACTTCAGATGCCATTCTGAGATGGGAACTTCGAGTGCCCCTTCGAGTTGGGAACTTCCATAGTGCCATTCGAGCTAAGAGACCCCTTCAAAAATGGCCATTTTGAGTTGGGAGGACTTCAGTAGTGCCCCTCCCGAGCGGGGGGACTTCAGTAGTGGTCATTCTGCGCTGGGAATTTAGTTGTCATTCGAGGGGGAGACTTCAGTAAATGTCATTTGCGCTGGAGACTTCGTAGTGTCCCCTTTTTGAGCTGGGAGAAAATCAGTAGGTCATTCGAGCTGGGGGGAACTTCCCGTAGTGTCATTTTTGACTGGGAGGACTTCAGTAGTGTCATTTTGACTGGGAGCTTTAGTAGTGTCATTTAGCTCGGAGATTCAGTAAATGTAAATTTTTAGCTGGGGGAAAATTTTAGTAGGTCATTCGCGTGGGAGACTTAGTTGTCCATTCTGACTGGGAGACTTCAGTATGTCATTTCTGCGGGGGGACCAGTAGTGCATTCTGCGTGGGAACTTTAGTAGTGTCATTCTAGCTGGGAGACTTCAGTATTTCACGACTGGGAGACTTCAGTGTGTCCCTTCTGAAAATGGGAACTTTCAGTAGTGTCCATTCAGCTGGGAGACTTCAGTAGGTCATTCGAGCTGGGAGACTTCAGTAGTGCACTGGCTGGGAGCTTCAGAGTGTCATCTGGCTGGGGGAACTTCAGTATTTCCCCCCCCCCCCCCCCTTCAATTCCTTTGGCTGGGAGACTTTTCTTTTTTTTTCCCTTCTGGCTGGGGAGACTTCAGTTGGGCCCCTTCTGGCTGGGAGATTCGTAGTGTCATTTGCGTGGGAGACTTTAGTAGTGTCATTTCTGGCTGGGAGATTCAGTATGTTCATTTTGAGTGGGAGACTTCAGTAGTGTCATTTGAGCTGGGGACTTCAAATGGGCCCCTTCTGAGCGGGGGATTCGTAGTGCCATTCTGGTGGGGGGACTTCAGTAGTGTCATTCTGGCTGGGAGACTTTATAAAATGTCATTTTGAGCTGGGAACCCCCAGTAGGCCCCTTCTGAGCTGGGAGACTTCAGTATGTTTTCATTTTGCGCGGGAGATTCAGTATGTCTTCTGAGCTGGGAGCTTTATGGTCATCTGAGCTGGGAGACTTACGAAAACCCCCGAATAAGAAAATTCAGTATTTCCATAAAGGCTCATCTACACAGCTTTAAAGGTTTCGCTCCAGCAAGGGGGGAGTTTTTTTCACTTTTGGGAAATTTCCCCTTTTTAGAGTGCGAAAAAACTAGAACCCAAGAAAAGGGGGGGAACACTGCAGCCAACCAAAATTTCCCATTCTTTGGCAGAGCCTTCTCAGTTCAAAACCCTTCACACCCATATACTGGAAAACTACCAAAAGGGGGTGGAGGAGGATGCCGTAAAACCCCCAGGAAGGGGGCCCCTAAGCAGTTGTACAGGGGGGCCTCGGGATAGTTTCTAGGGAACTGGCAGGAGAATTTTAAAAGTTTATTTATTTTCCCCCCGATTTTGACAAAAACAAAAATTCTTTGCTAAATTTCGGCAAAGAAAAAAAGGCCTTGCCGAAACGGCCAAAATCGGGCGATTTCGGCTTAATCGGCAGTAAACAAAAAGGTCCCCCGCAGGAGGTGCCTCAGAAAAGTTTGGTATGGCCGGGAAAGGGCCCTTGGGGGTACGGGTTTTTTTTTTGGACCTGCAGTAAAAAGCGTGTCCCCCCTCTTGCGGGGGTGGGAGCATGCAAATGGTTGGGGGGTTGAAAAGTGAGGTTGGGGCGCTTCAGGTGGTAACAAAATGAACGGGAAATGAGGCTGCAGAACACATCTCTGCCCAAACCTGTGTTCTGAAATTTTCTCAGGCAGAGATGCGTGCTTAGTTCGCGTATTAGGGGTTTAAAAAACCTATGATGTACTAAGGTTTATTTAAGGGTGCATTTAACCGAACGCCCCGCTACACCCCCTCTAAACGACCCGTCCCACACCACCCGGGCTTTCACCACCCCCCCACACGCACCCGTTTTACCCCTAATCAGCACCCCGCCCAAAAACCCTACGAAAATAAATTACCCCGTGGGGGTAACGAAAAACACGTGTATTAATAAGGAAGTTGAACCAGTAACAAGGTTTTAAAAGGGAAACCCCCAAAAAGGCAGAATAAAAAAGCGCGGGCTGAAAAGCAAAAAAACGGAGGGAAAGAACCCGCTTTTAAATTTGAGTACGAAAAACCCTTTTCACGTGGGAGGGGCATTGGTGTAAACCCTCGCTCATTCCTTTCCCCTTGCAAAAAGGGAGGGGTCTTGGGTCCAAGAACTTAAGCTACCCCTCCGTTTCCCCGGATCAGACCCTTTAGCCTTCCCGTTCCAGGGGCTTTTATACTTTTTGGGGGCAAGCGGAAATGGGGGTGTACCCTTAATAATTTTGTTTCATTTGCGGGGTCTACATGAAATACAGATCAAAAAGCGTGCGTCTGTCTGTTTTTCGTCAAGCTTTGGGGTCTGCTTGTACTTCCCAAACTTGCGTTGGGCTGTTGTACGTCAAGCGCGGCCCGTCTGTTTACTCAAGCTTGCCCTCTGTCTGTTGTAATCAAGCTTGCGGGTTTTTCTGCACGTCAAACTTGCCTCTATCTAACGCAAACTTGCTCTACTTACGTCAAACCTGCCCTCTTTCCCCTTTAAAAATTACTTTTATATCCTAAAATGACAAACCCCGCCTTTATAGCTGGGGGCTTTAATCCCGGGGAAAAAAAAAACCTGCAAACCCCGCCCGAGGGGCAAAAAAGTTTTAAAAGGCTGGGGCAAAAATCCTAATACAGAGATTGAAAAAGACCCCAACTGGGCCCCTTTTTAAATATTATATATATATATATATTATAATATATATATTTTTATAATTAATATATATATATATATAATATATTAATATAAATATATAATATTTTAATTTTAAAATTATTTATATATATATATATATATAAAAAAAAAAAAAAAAAAAAAAAAAAAAAAAAAATATATAATATATATTTTACATTTTCCCGTACATAAATAAAATAATTTTATTTATAAATAAC
>NW_026474760.1:0-5000 GCF_026875155.1 Cherax quadricarinatus
ATCACACATCCGTCTAAGGCCATTTTTAGGGGGAAAAAAATTTCCCTCTTTTTACATACTCTAACTTGAGCCTCACTACCCTCGTAAAACTCTTCACTTTCAGTAACCTACCTCCTACACCATACACTTGCAACATCTGCCACTTGCCCCCTATCCACCCTGTCATACGCCTTTCCAAATCCATAAATGCCACAAAGACCTCTTTAGCCTTATCTAAATACTGTTCACTTATATGTTTCACTGTAAACACCTGGTCCACACACCCCCTACCTTTCCTAAAGCCTCCTTGTTCATCTGCTATCCTATTCTCCGTCTTACTCTTAATTCTTTCAATTATAACTCTACCATACACTTTACCAGGTACACTCAACAGACTTATCCCCCTATAATTTTTGCACTCTCTTTTATCCCCTTTGCCTTTATACAAAGAACTATGCATGCTCTCTGCCAATCCCTAGGTACCTTACCCTCTTCCATACATTTATTAAAATTGCACCAACCACTCCAAAACTATATCCCCACCTGCTTTTAACATTTCTATCTTATCCCATCAATCCCGGCTGCCTTACCCCCTTTCATTTACCTACTGCCTCACGAACTTCCCCCACACTCACAACTGGCTCTTCCTCACTCCTACAAGATGTTATTCCTCCTTGCCCTATACCGAAATCACAGCTTCCCTATCTTCATCAACATTTAACAATTCCTCAAAATATTCCCTCCATCTTCCCAATACCTCTAACTCTCCATTTAATAACTCTCCTCTCCTATTTTTAACTGACAAATCCATTTGTTCTCTAGGCTCCTTAACTTGTTAATCTCACTCCAAAACTTTTTCTTATTTTTCAACAAAATTTGTTGATAACAGCTCACCCACTCTCTCATTTGCTCTCTTTTTACATTGCTTCACCACTCTCTTAACCTCTCTCTTTTTCTCCATATACTCTTCCCTCCTTGCATCACTTCTACTTTGTAAAAACTTCTCATATGCTAACTTTTTCTCCCTTACTACTCTCTTTACATCATCATTCCACCATCGCTCCTCTTCCCTCCTGCACCCACTTTCCTGTAACCACAAACTTCTGCTGAACACTCTAACACTACATTTTTAAACCTACCCCATTCCTCTTCGACCCCATTGTCTATGCTCTCATTAGCCCATCTATCCTCCAATAGCTGTTTATATCTTACCCTAACTGCCTCCTCTTTTAGTTTATAAACCTTCACCTCTCTCTTCCTGATGCTTTCTATTCTCCTTGTATCCCATCTACCTTTTACTCTCAGTGTAGCTACAACTAGAAAGTGATCTGATATATCTGTGGCCCTCGATAAACATGTACATCCTGAAGTCTACTCAACAGTCTTTTATCTACTAATACATAATCCAACAAACTACTGTCATTTCGCCCTACATCATATCGTGTATACTTATTTATCCTCTTTTTCTTAAAATATGTATTACTATAACTAAACCCCTTCTATACAAAGTTCAATCAAAGGGCTCCCATTATCATTTACACTGGCACCCCAAACTTACCTACCACACCCTCTCTAAAAGTTTCTCCTACTTTAGCATTCAGGTCCCCTACCACAATTACTCTCTCACTTGGTTCAAAGGCTCTATACATTCACTTAACACTCCCAAAATCTCTCTCTCTCCTCTGCATTCCTCTCTTCTCCAGGTGCATACACGCTTATTATGACCCACTTCTCGCATCCAACCTTTACTTTAATCCACATAATTCTCGAATTTACACATTCATATTCTCTTTTCTCCTTCCATAACTGATCATTTAACATTACTGCTACCCCTTCCTTTGCTCTAAACTCTCTCAGATACTCCAGATTTAATCCCATTTATTTCCCCCCACTGAAACTCTCCTACCCCCTTCAGCTTTGTTTCGCTTAGAGCCAGGACATCCAACTTCTTTTCATTCATAACATCAGCAATCATCTTTTCTTGTCATCCGCACTACATCCACGCACATTTAAACAACCCAGTTTTATAAAGTTTTTCTTCTTCTCTTTTTTAGTAAATGTATACAGGAGAAGGGGTTACTAGCCCATTGCTCCCGGCATTTTAGTCGCCTCATACGACACGCATGGCTTACGGAGGAAAGATTCTTTTCCACTTCCCCATGGACAATAGAAAGAAATAAAAAAAGAACAAGAGCTATTTAGAATAAGGATGAAAAACCTAGATGTATGTAATATATATATATGCATGTGCGTGTCTGTGAAGTGTGACCAAAGTGTAAGTAGGAGTAGCAAGATATCCCTGTTATCTAGCGTGTTTATGAGACAGAAAAAGAAAACCAGCAATCCTACCATCATGCAAAACAGTTACAGGTTTTTGTTTCACAGTCATCTGGCAGGACGGTAGTACTTCCCTGGGTGGTTGCTGTCTACCAACCTACTACTATATATATATATATATATATATATATATATATATATATATATATATATATATATATATATATATATATATATATATATATTGTGTGTGCGTGTATTAAGCAAATATCTCAAACCAAGCGATACAAGATGCAAAACAACCACTGGGGGAATAGAATAGTAGCTCTAGGCCTTTCGTGTTGCAATCAACACATCATCAGGAGCTTGCAAAATTGCAGAAAAGAGGAGGGGTTCTAGCAAATAACGTTCCCAGAGGACCGCCATTACTGGAGTGAGAGAATAGTGTAGGGAGAATGGAGAGCACTGGAAATGACCAGGCACCCCAAGGCCAACGTGTCCCTTTAAATTATGAGAGAAAACGGTCCCGTATATGGGAGACTTCTACAAGTTATGTAAGGAAACGGGGCTCGTTAAAATAAACGCATTTAAAGGGGGAAAACATCTTCAAATAACAAGGAAACCAGTCACATATACTCATCCCACATAATTCTGAGGCAAACTCTGGTTCAACCTTCAGAAACTGCAGGAGTAATATATACAAGACCTAATTCCTTGGCGTGGTACTACATTTAAGGCAGTTTGATGCATTTATATAAGAGCCAAGTTTTAAACCGTGTACTATTGCCTCAATTAAATACGCATCTAATCTAAACAGCCCATCACTAGTATTGTATAAAGCCTGCCTATCATGCTTAATAATTGCCGATTCTACAATATTCATTTCAAGTCAGGAGGAACAGGGAAAATGACTCTTGCTTCCTGCCAGTTTGCTGGATTATTACAAGCTCTAATATGGTTGAAAATGGCGTTCGACTTCTGTGCTATACGTATCGAATAACGGTGCTGGGAAATTCTCAACTCCAAATTTTTTCCGGGGGGGCCCAAATAAAAAATTTGCAACTTTTGCAACCAACACTGTAACACCACCAACACTTTTTTGAGGTGCATTCTTTACGGATGCTTCAACAGCCCGGTTTTTAAAAATACTTTTTTAATTAAATTTTTCTAAGAGCATTGGCGGGAAAGAAAATCCTCGCTATAGGGGGTCCAGCCATTCTCGTCTGAGGTGTTATCCAGGTTCGTCTATAATAGTTCTTTAGCTGCCAAAAGGCAATTCCATAAGCATTTTAGGAATCGCAGTTTCGTGCCAGTGTTAAAATTTTCCTAATTTCTCATCAGGAACCCCGGGACTGCAACTCACAACTCTCAAAAACATAGAAAGATATACCCCTTTTTGACTCATCTCAAGGTTGGAATAGTATGGTGTTGAACACGCATTGGTAACCTTCCTAATACTGTGAACTTAAACTTCTTCAACTCGGTGTACAACACTAAGAAAAAAAGTTTACAGTCCCCTCTTCGCCCAGGGTGAATTTAATAGACGGACTAGACGTTAAGTCTTGGTAAAAATTATAAAGGGCCTTTTCTTTGGGGCCAAAGACACAAGATGTCATCCATAATCTAAACCCATTTAGCTCAAACATGGCGGGAATTTTTCAACATCTAGCCTCGAAAAATTCTATTCAATTGCCAAAAAGGGGGAAAAAACGGATTACCCTCGCATTCCCTTTTTTTGAGCATAGTTTTTCCCCCTCAAACTCAAATTTCAATCAACACCACAGCTTAACAAATTTAATAATGGAATTTTTTTTCCCTACTGCAAAGAGAACTCATCTAATTCTTTTTCCAAAAAAGATAACAAGTCGGAACAGGACCTCGGAGCAACGCAGGACATCAAAACTAACAAGAGTGAAACATTAGACAGTTGAATTTTGCAATTTGTCGATGGGACAACATTGTTTTTTAAGTGGGCACAAAATGTTCCAAGCAAAGGGGATAGTATTTTTTTTTCTAACAATTTTTAAAAAGGGTTTATGTCAATTTTGCAAACCCTGATGATGTGATGATTGCAACACGAAAGTCCCAGAGCTTATTCTCCCCCCCCTGGTTTTTTTACACACCACACACACAAAACACACAACACACACACACACACCACACAACCACACACACACCACACACACACACACACACACACACACAAAGAAACAAGAGAAGAGGGGGGGGTTGATTGCATCTTTTTGGGCGCAAGAAGGGCCTTTGACACAGTTCCCTCACAAAATTATGGAAGCTAGAGCATCAGGCCTATAACAGGAAGGGCACTGCAATGGATCAAAATACCCGACAGGGGGGCAACAACGAGTCATGGTAACGAAATGATGTATCACAGGGCACCTGTGACGAGCGGGGTCCCACAGGGGTCGGTCCTAGGACCAGTGCATTTTGGTATATGTAACGACATAAAGGGAAGGTTAGACTCAAAAGTGTCCTGTTTGCAGATGATGTGAAGTTAATGAGGAGATTAAATCTGAGAGACCAGGCAGGACTCAAAGAGACCTGGACAGACGGAAACACCTTCCAGCAAATGCTTCTCAAAATTAACCCTGCCAAATGCAAAGTCAGAAGAAAGGGGGAAGGGGCACAGAAGACCACAGACAGAGTATAGGCAAGGGGGGCCAAAAGACTGCAAACCTCACTCAAGGAGAAAGATTTGGGGGATATAACACCGAGCATGCCCTCCG
>NW_026474761.1:0-10642 GCF_026875155.1 Cherax quadricarinatus
AAAAAAAATACAATTTAAAACTACTTTTAATTTGTGTGTTTGGTGTGATATAACCTATTATTTGAAAAAACAGGCTTGACTCAGCTGTTTTACACCCATAAGGTGATCGCCCTTATAAATTTTGGTGCTGATCCCATATTAAATAAAATTTAGATTTTCCAGCTAAACGTTACTTTTTTTCATAAAATATTTTTGGGGTTCCCCATAGTCCCATAACAAAAGCAATGAGTGTATTGTAATTTCCCTAAACCAAGGGCATTAATCCTTTCCCAGTCCCCTTCCGTTAGTCGAATTAATTTTCTCCAAAGGGACTAAGGGAATAAATTAATCGTTCCTGACACCCCAAAGTCTGATTTTTTTTTTTTTACTGAAAAATACTTTTCCTTTACCCCAAAATGAATGGAATGCACAATAAACAAAAATTTAAATGCCACTTACCTTTTTGTGGAGTTGTTTGATGAGTGCCACAGCAGGAGAGATTCAGATTTTATTGTTTGGAAGGAGAATCCCTTCCATAAAGATTTCAGGTACCAAGTCCTTTGGTGGGTTACTCCCTCTTGGTTTTTTTTAATCCCACTTGGACCAGTTTGAGTCCGGGATCCCTGTCGCACAAAATATCTGTCCAGAGAGCTTTTTTTCCACGTCCCCTTGGTTTTCCCTAAAATGGGACACAAGAGTGTCATTGTACATTTGCCAATGCAGCTTGAAATTTCTGTACGGGGATAAAATTCTCGTAAAGTTGCACCTTTGAAAAACCTGAACACATTTCCCTAATCTTTGATGAAGTCATTTTCCCTCCATCTCTCTTCACCCCTGCCTGAAGAACATTGATGAGATGTGCTTTGCGTGCACCTGAAGCTTGTGGGTCTGCAGGGGTTTTGTTTTTTCCTCGTGTTTTGCACAACCTTCCACATCCTGTCACAAACTTCCCCCCCAAGGATTTCCCCCAATGACAAAATAGCTTCCACTGAGGGCTAGCACCCTGGGGGTTTAGCCCCATACCCTTCAAAATCCCTCCATTCCACATTCGGCCACAGTTTCCCCCCAAGCAAGTTCAAGGGCCTCTTAGTCACACCCTCCCAAACCCTTCCCATAAGGGTTTTTCACAATGAGGTATTGAAGTATCTTTTTCCAAAAACCCCCTTGGGTCAGTTTAGTGTTTGGTCACTTCAAAGACTTTTGAAACATCTTTTGTGTAGAGCTTTTTGAAGTTTGAAAAAGACCTCTGGTCCTAGGCTGGGAGAGGGGTAAGTAAGTAAGTAAGTTTATTCAGGTATACACAAATAATTGTATTAGGAGGCAAAAACTTCACCTTAACGAAACCAGACTCCCTGCAATTTCTTCTTGCATGTTGTGAGGATGAGCAGGAGCATTGTCCATTACCAGGAGGCACTTGAGTGACAATTTCTTTTCCTGGAGGTAATTTTTCACAGTGGGGCCAAACACACCATAAAACCAGTCCAAGAAAAATTCCCTAGTGACCCATGCCTTACTGTTTGATCTCCACAGCACACATAAATTACCCTTGATGATATTGTTTTTCTTGAACACTGGGAGTATCAGAGTGATACACCAATAAAGGCTTCACTTTGAAATCACCACTAGCATTACTATACAACATTAATGTCAGCCTGTCTTTCATAGGCTTATGTCCTGGGAGTGCCTTTTCCTCCTGAGTAATGTAGGTCCTGTTTGGCATTTTCTTCCAAAACAGGCCTGTTTTGTCACAATTAAACACTTGTTCAGGCTTTAAGTTTTCAGTCTCTATGTATTTCTTAAAGTCCTTCACATATTTTTCAGCCGCATTTTTGTCTGAACTGGCTGCCTCACCATGCCTTACCTCACTGTGTATGCCACTACGAATCTTAAATCTCTCATACCAGCCTTTGCTGGCCTTAAATTCAACAGCAGCAGCACTATTTTGAGGCATTTTCTTAACCCTTTGTCTGTTGCAGGCCCCTTTCTGAAACTGTCATTCTATGTCGATAAGTTTTTGAAAAAAAAAAATTATTTTTTCTTATGAAATGATAGAGAATCTTTTCCCGATGGTAATGACACCAAAAGTTTCGGAATTTGGTCGAAAACTCACGGAATTACGCTCCCGCGAAGTTAGCGGTCTCGGCGACATATGCGTATTGGCGATTTTGCCGACTTTGAGCCCTGTTTCAGCCAATTCCATTGTTCCAGTTGACCAAACTCATAGCTATTTCTTTAGAACTTCCATTTTTATCTTATCAGCTGAGTGCAAGAAACCACCCATTACCAATTTGAACTACCCAATATAGTGGTCAGAAATTGGCAATTTGGCAAATTTCACGCAACTAAAAAGATGCCAATTTCAAAATAGAGTCCAGAATAAACAGGTAGACATTCTTGGCACTAAAATAACATATCCTCTGTTCATTAGTCACATCTCTAGGCCCCTCTTATATTTTATTGCTTTCTATTTTGATTTTTTATTCATACAAAAAAAATACAAAATTTATTTTATGCAGACTACTGCATTATTATAAAAATGGTATAAATAATATCAGTGCACTAGTGAAAGAATATTAGACTCCCCAGTTGACGTGTATTGACGTGTGGTGTGATTTGTTTACTCCTGAACATTGGTAAAAAATCGAACATTTCTGCTACTTTGAGCTCAGTTTCAAGGTCGTTTTCATCGTCAAAGTAATGAAAATCATCACTATTTCTGTAATATGTTTTCCATTTTATCACCTAAGACCATGAAAACGCGAATACAACACCTCAAAGTCGGCGTTTTAATCCAAAAAAAACGATCAGTTTTTTTTTTTTTTCTCGTTACGCACTGTGTGCTGCAGGATTTTTTTATGTGGTGCACACTGACCACACAGACCCATTCTCTCACATGTGGGCTTACCAGCTTTCTCCCGCTTGATTTGAAGCCGCTAGAATTATTGAGTATATATACGTCAAAAACAGTGGCACGTAAGACATATTTATACGGCGTAAACAGTCAAAGGGTTAATGAGATCATTATGCAACTTCCTTGCCTTTTCGCAAATTATAGACTGAGAAACACTTATCACCTGATACCATACCAATAACAGTCTCTCTACCTCTTCAATTATTTGCGGTCTCCGTTTTGAAAAGATGCTTGAACCTTTTGCAACAACAGCTTCTTGATTGCCTGTCTGTTCGCCAAGATAGAATTGATGGTTTTGAAGTGATTTGTTGTTTTGGGCCTTTCAACTCAGCCATACAGATTCCACTCTCGTATTTTTCAATGATCTTCATTTCCATCGTAATTCTCACCCTTTTTAACACAGGCTTGGCACTAGAAGCTTTTTTGGGGCCCATGGTGGCTTAGTTAATGGTTACAAACACTAAAAACAGTGGAAAATCCAAAATATTTGAGAGGCACACGTGGAAACTGACCGCAACAGCTTGTAAAAAATGACACACTGAGTCTCGGAGTGGCTGGGCCCATCAGGCCGCGCTTCTGGCACATGGACAATTTCCGGACGAACATCGTTGTAGATTTTTTTTCGCATTGGTAGAGACATTTTTTTATGCCAAAAAGCGCCATTAGACAAAATTGCCGTTCTTAATGCCACCGTTAGTTGAGGGTCCACTGTATGTGCATTTTTATCGCTCTAGGGCACTTTAAAAGCTTAGTTATATAATATGTGGTGGGGTAGCCAGATGAGGGATTACATACCTACCAGGCTTTGATATCTACCTACCTTACTATTTACTTTGCTCCCCATTTTTAGGACCCTTACGACTAAAAAATATTTAAAAGTAAGAATGAGTGTACTGTATATGCATTTTATCACTCTAGGGCACTTTAAATGCCTAGTATATAATGTAATTTTTTCACTTTAGGAGAAACAAAGCCAGACTGACTCGTGACGGCTGCATGTGGGTGTGAGAGCAAGCGGACAGGTCTGGTACATGGGATGAAACACAGGGCACAGTGCGAAACTTGGGACAAAATTTAGCCGAAAAAACGGTTTTTAAACTCGAAGTGTATGATACTCAGGGCGGACAACACTCGGCTTCCACTGTACGTGGGCCCCCAGATTACGTCGTTGTCGGGTTTCATAACATTCAGAATAAGTAACTTTTTTTGTTAAAATATTGGCTTGGTGATCGTCATTGAATTCAGTATTAGTGTCGCCGTGTTCTTTCATGTTTTTCACTGTCTCTCTTGCATGCTAAACTTTAAAACTCTGCCAGTTTAACTTATAAGATATATCCCTCCAGCACTTGGGAAAACAGTGGTCCCCCGTTGTTCGTAATTAATCCGTTCCTGGGGCTGTTACTATAAATGAAATTTACGAAATTTTCGAATCAATTTTCCCCTCAAGAATAATGTAAATACATTAATCCGTTCCCGACAACCCCCGAGGTATTAAAACAAAAAAATTTTTAACATGAAATATACATATAGTATTTATTTATTTATTTATTTATTTATTTTATTTATTTATTTAAAATTTTAAAACTACATACAGGGGTAAAAAAAAAAATACAGGAAAAGACGCATGCCAAACCATTTAAATTACAAGCATAGGGTGGCTTAAAATTAATAAGCAATGAGAAATCAGGATAAACATTATTGAAACAGATAACTATAAAGCACAAATGAGTATTAAAAGACAGCCATATGGTTGCATGCTTTTGCGTTCTTATGAATGGAGTATTCGTTAGGTATGTTTTTAAAAAAAAATAACAAAGTTAGATTGGGTCCGGGTTTTAAACATTATGTGATTAATTTGAGTAACATTTGGATATAAATTTAAAGGTTCAGTTTTCATATTTTTTTGGTTTTGAGTGAGTAATGAATTTTTAAAAGAACTTAAATTTGTAAACGGTAGTGTTTCTTTTAATTTACAGGTAAGAATTCCAGTTTTTAGGGTTTTTTATGGCTTGATTTTTTTGCTAGTGTGAGAGGGACACGAGGAACATCAAAGTGATCTGTCCCTTGGTTATGGTCATGTGTTCGTTGGGGTTTGGCAAGGAGATGTTTGGGGGGGGGTTAATATCAATTAAAAGTGTTCTATTATGAAATGGTGCAAAAAAGTATGGATTTTTGTAGGGATGGGTTGATGTTTTGAAATTGGGGGAGTGGGTTGCCTGTAGTGAGAATTTGTTATCATTTTTTGCACCTTTTTTTGGGTAATTAGTGGTCTGAGGGTTAATTGTTGTTGACCCCATGCAAAAATTCCATGGTGGGGGGGGGTAAAAAAGAAGGGATAAAGGGCCAGGGGGCTGACGTGGAACATAGTACCGTATCTTCGATAGAAAGCCTACAGTTTGGAAATTTTTTTAGAAATTTGTTGACATGTGTAAAATTAGTCTATTACGAGGTGGATTCTAAAAAATTTTCCCCTCTTTAGCTTTGTGATGGGTTTTGATCCGTTTATCGTTATTTAAGGGGTTCACTGTAGCCTGTTCCCAAAAACCGAATAAATAGGTTTGTCAAGTTTGGGTGTAAGTTTGTTAGCCCTCATCCGGGTAATTTTTCTGTAATTCGGTGTTTACGTTTTGGCGCGTGCTGGGCTCGGGGAGAGATGATGTATTTGTCATCTGCAAAAAGTGTGGGTTTGAGTATTGCAAGCATTTGGTAGGTCTTTATGTTTTGAAAAAGAGAAGGGGGGCCAAGGCCCATTCCCCGTGGACACCAATTTAAATTTGGGTTTGTGCGGAAGAGTTTCCCCCTTTTGCGTCACATATTGGCTTCGTGCGAGGTAAGACTTGAGGTAGTTGAAGAAAGTGCCCCTAAACCATAGTGTGACAATTTTCGTGGAGCAAGTCATGGTCAATGTACAAAAGCTTTACGTAAGTCAATAAGCCCCCAGTGGGACTTCTTTTTTTTTATTGCATTGTATATATTTCTAGCAGTGTAAATAGCATCATTAGTATTTTTATTAGGCCTGAACCAAATTGGCGGGGGTTGAGAATGTTTTGGGAGATGGGGGTAGGGTAGATTCTTTTATGAATTAATTTTTCGAAGATTTTTGAGAGGGGGTGAAAATTTGGATTTTGGGCCCTATAGTTTTTCAACCTTTTGGGGGTTCCTCCTTTATGGATGGGGTGACCCTGTGGGGAAGGGGAGGTTAAATGGATTTGTTAAAGAGCGTTGCAATGTTGGTGATAGACTTGTGACGTTTTTTGTATATAAAGGGTGGTAAGGTATTTAAAACCTCCTGCCTTTTTTTCAGTGCTTGATAGTAAGGAGACTTGTAGGGTTAGTCGGAGCTAGGAACAGTGTTCGGGTAGTTGCCAGTAGGTATCTTTTGGGTGGGGATCTGAGCGGGGATTTTTTTTGGCAAGGTTTTGACCTAAGTGGAGAAGAAATCATTGGTCTTTTTTCTGTTTCTTTGGGGAGTTGGGTTCTCTGTTTTTGCTAATTTTATTTCGCTATGTCGTATATCTTTTTTTCCCAAATTTTTCTGATAGGGTTTCCCAGGTTTTTTTTAATCCCCTCGTAATTTGGATAATCTGTTTCAAAATACAATTTTTTTCCCCTTCTTACAGGGGTTAGGAGGACGAGTAACTTTTTTGTTTGGTCCGGGTTAGTGACCCATTCTGTACTGTTTTTCATATCGGTTTTGTATTATGGATTGAGAATGCGGGTTTAGCCGGGGACTGTTCAGTCTCTTAGCTGTCCTGTTTAGTTTTTTTGGGGGCATGCTTTTTATAAAGGTATTGGGTTTTTTTTTAAAAAATTATTAAAACATTCGTCAATTTCTTTTAAAATTTTAGCTCAGGTGCCAGTCAATTTTGTTATCTGTTGTAAGTTTTTAATGGCTCCCTCATTGTGAAGCTGAAGGTGATTTTAGTGTCTTGGGGTATTTTACCAAGAGTTTTAGAGGAAAGTAGGGTAGGGGTCTGTGGATTATCTTTTTTATCCTTTTTTAAAGGGGAGGTTTGGCCAGTTTGGGGGTAAAGGGGGAAACACTAGCTCTGTAACTCTTGTAGGTTTTTGTTACTTTTGGGTAGAAAACACAGTTCTCATTAGTTGTGAATTCAGTAACGTGTGGGTCCTGGTCTTGCAGGAGATTTAATTTTGAAGTCACCGAGATAGAATGATCTTTGTTCATGGGCATCAATTACATCTCTGGGTTTTGAAAAATTGGCTTTTTTGATTGGGAACTCTGTAGATGTTTATCACGTGAGAGGTTTTTGTAGTATTTGGATTTAAATTTTATATTATAATTCCCATGTTTTATCCCCTTTTGCAAGTATTTGGATACATTTTATTGGTTGAGTGTAAAGCAGGCCACCCCCTTGTTGGGCGGCCTAAGTTGTGAGGGTGTGTAACCCGGAATGGATAGACATCTGTAGTATCAGGCTTTAGCCGGTTCAGTTAGTGTAATGATGGACTATTTGGGATGCAAGAATTTAGTAATGCTAGGGGTATCATAAAGCTTGTTTTAAAAACTGATATTGTAGTTAAATACTGAAAAAACTGAAACCCTAAAATTGTATATCCTAAAAGTTACCACAATTAACCACAAATGTTAAACCTAACTTTGTTTTTTTTTTAAAAACACTACCAACAGAATACTCCCTTTTTATCACAATGCAAAAAAAGCAACCTATGACCTTCTTTTTAATATCATTTGTATTTTATATTATCTGTTTTTAATAAAGTCTTTCATGATTTTTCATTGCTTATTAAAACTTAATTAATTTTAAGCCACCCTAATGCTATGTATTATGCTTTGGCATGCGCCTTACCTGTATTTTTTGTACCCTGTTTGTATGCAAATTTCTAAATAAATAAATAAATAAATAAAAAAAGTTATGTTGTTGTTGGCTCTGGAAGTGCCTTTTATTGTTCTGCGGTAAAATTCAGTAACTGTTTGAATCATTTAAGTCATTAAATAAGAGGGTTGGGGCAGGATCAATGCTTTAACAAAGATTTGTAGTGAATTATAGTTAGAATTAAGTAAAAAAAAAAAGTAAAAATTCTAAAACTAAAAAAAAAAAAGCACCTGAATTATTTAACAAATGTAAAAATAATGGGTAAGGGAGTTTTTTAAAGCTAAAAAAAAGGGACTATAAAAGGGGCTAAAATAATTTTTGGGAAAAATAAAGTGATGATCAAATAATGGGGCTTTGGGGAAAAGATGTAGGGAGTACTTTAAAGGTAAATTCTTTAAAGTTGAATTTTAATTAAAAAATTTTAATATAAAAGGGACAAAATAAGTTTTTGGGAACGATAAAGTGGAACAAAAAAATAGCTATGGATATAATGCAAAAAAGTGAACTTATTAACTTTAGCACCCCGAAAAGCACCTTTATTTTTTTAACAATTTTGAATATATGAGCTAAGGTATTATATAAAGCTAAAAAAAAGGAAAAAAAAAAAATATAAGGGACTACAATTAGTAAAGGTAAACAATTAAATGGGCAATAGTCCTAGAAATAATATTTGGTTTTGGAGTAAGATCTGATTGTAATATTAAATAAGTTGAGCAGTTTAGCACAAAAAAGTAAAAAAAAAAGGGGTAGTTGGGACTAGCAGCAAAAAATAGTTTTGGGACTTCAAAAAAGTAAATTTGGGAAAATCACTAAAGCACACACAATAAAAAGTGACTAAAAAAACAATAGTGGGAAACAAAAATTAAAAGGACAGGTAAGAACAAGAATAATAAAATTTGGAGTAAGTTTTTACTTGTAACATAAAATTATGAGCAATTAATAGCAGTAAAAAAAGAATAAAAAAAAATATTGGGGGTAGTTACATTGCTTGTGATGAAAAAAAAAAAAATAATAAAGCACAATATATATAAGGGGACACTTATCACCACACGTATATATGATTAAGGGGACTTACTAATTGTTAAAGAAACGAAGCTTTCTAAAGGAAAGGGAGAGAAAAACGTGTTTATTTTAGATAGTATAGTTTTTGGGTTTTTTTATGTTTTCCTTACTAGTATTTTCCCTCTCCGTGAAAAAACTGAGTATTTTGTTTTTTCCCGTTTAAATTTTCCCTGAACAAAGGGGGTTTTACATTTTCTTGTTAGACACCTTTATGTACACTCCATTTTTTATTGTAATTTCTGATTTTAATTTGGTCCTTTTTTTTTAAACGTATGAATAAGTCTGATCATTATACGGTTTTCTTCCTGGTTTTCCTAAAACGTGTTTTTTTGATTTTATTTTTTTTGCACATACTTGTACATGGCCCCGTTTATCCTGACAGCAGTTTCTTTTTCACGAGCTTCGTTTTGTCCTTGGAATGGTGGACTGTTTATTATAACGACAGACAAATTATCTTGTTTTATTTTTTCGTCTTGGAAATCAAGGTATTCATTTGTCAAGTGTGATGTTCTGATTCCGTCCTTGATTGCTTCTTCAACCTTCATATTTTTATTTATTTTTTTTTTGTTCGGGGTGACTGGCTATAGGCTTTTGGGGTATTTTCTGTGTCAACATTCCCGAGTAATCTTCTTTCAAGGGTTTTTGGTCTTTTCTCGAGGTTGGTTTTTGGATTCTCGTCGCTGGTGTTGCTTTGTACTTTATTTCGTTTTTCTAGAGCAACGTGTAGCCCCTTTTATTGTCAGGAAAAATCTCCTGAGAATCAGGGTGAACCTTTTGAAGAAGTGGATTGGAAGGGGAGCCCTGTTTGTTGTTGTTGTTGTTTTTCCCGGGGGGCGGCGGGAGGGGGGTTTTATGATACCCGGGTCCTGCTGGGGAGACAATTAGTTTAGGGGCCTTGCTGTTATTCTTTATTACTAGTTGTTTCTTCTGCATATCCCCCTTTTATATACACTGAATGAACTGTGTAGCAATGGAGAAGGCTTGTTTTCTCGAGCTTGGGTTAATGGTTGTTGGTAGCGGAGGGAGTGTTTTGGGGTTGCAGGGGTTCTTCCTTAATCTTCTATTTTTTTTCAAGATTTGGGTTTCGTTCTTAGTATTTTTGGGGCATTTTTTTGGGGCTAACGTGGGGTTTATGTATTAAACTTTCACTTAGGGCCCTCACAAGTTTTGATGAGCGATGTTTTTTTTTAGGAAGAAGAGCTGGTAGGATGCTGCTCTGCCGCTGCCCGCCGCTCCCCCCCCTCATAAACAAAACAATGGGAAAGAGTTGTTTCTGTTTCTGTTTTGGTGGGAGTTGGGTCATCTGTTTTTTCTAATTTTTTTTTCGCTTTGTCGTGATATCTTTTTGTTCCAGAAAATTTTGATAGGGTCTTCCCGGTCTTTTTTATATCACCTGTAAGTTGGTAATTGTTCTCATAAAACAATTTTTTTGCCCTTCTTATCAGGCTGGGTTTGGGTTAGAGTAAGTTTTGTTTTGGGCTCTGGTTATGGACCCATTCGTACTGTTTTTTATATCGGTGTTTGTATTTATGGATTTGAGAAAGTGGGTGTTACCAGGGACGTTCGTCTCTTTGCTGTCATCTGTTTAGTTTTTTTTTAAGGGCAGTGTTGTTATAAGGTATTGGGGGCTTTTTTAGAAAATTATTAAAACTTTTGTCAATATCTGATAGATTTCTGCTCAGTGTGCCATCAATGTTTGTTACTTCGTTTTTGAAGTTATTAATGGTGCCCCCATTGTGAAGTCTGAAATGACTTTAGTGTCTTGGGGGATTTTTTCCAAGAGTGTTATGAGGGAAAAAGGGTAGTGGCTGTGGTATTATCTGTAAAAGCCCATTTT
>NW_026474762.1:0-10989 GCF_026875155.1 Cherax quadricarinatus
GGGGTTCCGGGGGTTTCCCAGGCCTGTTGTTCTTGGTATACGTGAACGGACATAACGGAAGGGATGACTCAGAAGTGTCCTTGTTTGCAGACGATGTGAAGTTAATGAGAAGAATCGAATCGGACGAGGATCAGGCAGGACTACAAAGAGATCTGGACAGGCTACAAGCTGTCCAGCAACTGGCTCCTTGAATTTAACCCTGCCAAATGCAAAGTCATGAAGATTGGGGAAGGGCAAAGAAGACCGCAGACACAATATAGTTTAGATGGCCAAAGACTGCAAACCTCACTCAAGGAAAAAGATCTGGGGGTGAGTATAACACCGGCATATCTCCTGAGGCGCACATCAATCAGATAACTGCTGCAGCATACGGGCGCCTGGCAAACTACGGATAGCGTTCCGATACTCAGTAAGGATTCGTTTAAGACTCTGTACACCATCTACGTCAGGCCCATACTGGAGTATGCAGCACCAGTTTGGAATCCACACCTAGTCAAGCACGTCAAGAAATTAGAGAAAGTGCAAAGGTTTGCAACAAGACTAGTCCCAGAGCTATGGGGATTGTCTATGAAGAAAGGTTGAGGGAAATCGGCCTGACGACACTGGAGGCCAGGAGGGTCAGGGGAGACATGATAACGACATATAAAATACTGCGCGGAATAGACGAGGTGGACAAAGACGGGATGTTCCAGAGATGGGACACAGACACAAGAGGTCACAATTGGAAAGTTGAAGACTCAGATGAATCAAAGGGATGTTAGGAAGTATTTCTTCAGTCATAGAGTAGTCAGGCCATGGAATAGCCTAGAAAGTGATGTGGTGGAGGCAGGAACCATACATAGTTTTAAGGCGAGGTATGATAGAGCTCATGGGGCAGGGAGAGAGAGGACCTAGTAGCAATCAGCGAAGAGGCGGGGCCAGGAGCTGTGACTCGACCCCTGCAACCACAAATAGGTGAGTACAAATAGGTGAGTACACACACACACACACACACACACACACACACACACACACACACACACACACACACACACACACACACACACACACACACACACACACACACGCATGCACACACACACACACACACACACACGCATGCACACACACACACATGGTAATGCATTATTTACAGCTAGCAAAGTCAGGGTATTTCTTAAGAATGGTCTGTAATATACCACTGTGGATAAAATACTTTGCCATTTCTTGAACATTTCTGAGTGAGTTGTTTCTAAATTCATTAATTTGATCACACTCCAGTACATAATGACGCAAGGTGTGACAATAGTCCACCTGGCAAAGTTTACATTTCGTTTGGTCTACATCTGGTGGTGGTGATTTAACCTGCCACAGATACTTGTAACCCAGCCGGAGCCGGGCAGTAGTGACATCCAAGAGTCTGCTTATCTTGTTGGATGCACCATAGATATGTGGCTCCTCCTGCATGATGGAATGATGATAGATGGACTGACTTGTGTCAATCTCCCTAAGTCTTAAGTCAATAAAGTTCATTTGAAGTTCTTTTCGTATTATTGTTCTCAAACTGCTAACTGACAACCCAAGATTGTAATCTACCCCCTCTTTGAAAGTATACAGCTTAGCCAATATATCAGTTCTATCATGCATCTGAAGACCAGTGTGAGATGGAATCCACAGCATGTGCACTCTGACTCCACTGTCGACAATCTTACCATACCTATGTCTGGCTTCTGACACAAGCATGCCACAATTTATACTTAATGAGTTGAGAGCATTTATGGATGACAGAGAATCAGTTACAATTAAAGTGTCAACCTTAGATACATGGACACATTTGAGTGCAAGGAGTATGGCAAACAGTTCTGTTTGAAGGGTAGAGGCCCAGTTATTGATGCGTGCTCCAATTTCTTTATGAGAGCCATCACTCTGTGTGACAACAGCAGCACTACCAGCTGCACCAGTGAACTGGTGAACAGAACCATCGACGTAAATAATTTGTGAAAGAGTGTTCTGTGTGACTAAGTTATCAATACAGCTTAAGGCATAATGTTTGGAATAAGATGGGCGAGTTGAGACTAGTTGCTAGTGCAGGTAACATAGATATATTTGCCATTACTGAGACGTGGTTTAATTCAAAAAGTCGGGACATGCCTGCAGAATGTCACATTCAGGGTTTTAAATTGTTCCAAGTAGATAGAAGTATCGGGAAGGGGGGTGGGGTGGCATTGTATGTCCAAGATCGCTTGAACTGTTGCATAAAAATGGGTATTAAGTCTGAAGTAACACATACAGAGTCTGTTTGGATAGAATTTTCAGAGGGGCATGAAAAATTAATTTTAGGTGTGATATACCGTCCCCCAAATTTAGATAGGGACCAGGGGAGACTACTATGGGAGGAAATTGTTAGGGCCACAAGGCACGATATGTAGTAATTCTAGGAGACTTTAACTTTAGTCATATTGATTGGAATTTCTTGACTGGGAATTTAGAATCATACGACTTCTTAGAAGTAGTTCAGGATTGTTTTTTGAAGCAGTTTGTGACAGAACCTACAAGGGGTAATAACCTGCTTGACTTAGTTCTGGCAAACAATGAATCCCTTGTGAATAATTTAGAAGTTTCAGAGGAACTGGGTGCTAGTGACCACAAATCAATTACATTTAGAATTGAATGGAAGTATGATAGTAGGGATAACTCAGTAACAGTCCCAGATTTTCGCTTAGCAGATTACGATGGGCTTAGAGAACACTTATCATCTGTTGACTGGGGTAACAAAGAGAGCTATCAATATGACAGTTTTCTGAACACAATACATGCTGCTCAAAGAACGTTTATCCCTTATAAAGAAATTAGATCAAATAGAAATGACCCAAAATGGATGAATAATAGGCTGAAATATCTACTAGGGCATAAGAAAGGAATTTATAGGCGTATCAAAAGAGGCGAGGGTCATCTTATGAATCAGTATATTGACATTAAGAGGGACATTAAAAAGGGGATAAGAAAAGCTAAAAGGGACTATGAAATTAAAGTTGCTAGGGATTCTAAAACTAACCCAAAAAGTTTTTTCCAGGTATATAGAACAAAGTCAGAGATAAGATAGGTCCCCTTAAAAATAACTATGGGCATCTTACTGACAAAGAGAATGAAATGTGCTCGATTTTAAATAATTATTTTCTCTCGGTTTTTTACACAGGAAGACACTAATAATATTCCGGTAATTAATTTTTTATAGTGGGCCAGAAGAAGATAAATTATGTAACATCACAGTCACTAGTGAAATGGTTGTGAAGCAGATAGACCAACTGAAGCAAAATAAGTCACCGGGTCCTGATGAGGTTTTTTCAAGGGTTCTAAAGGAATGCAAAATGGAAGTCTGTGAAACCATTAACTAATATTTTTAATTTATCTCTTCAAACAGGTGTAGTGTCTGATATGTGGAAGATGGCTAAAGTAATTCCTATTTTTAAAACAGGGGACAAGTCGTTACCGTCAAATTACCGCCCAATAAGCCTGACCTCAATTGTAGGCAAATTACTAGAGTCAATCATAGCTCAAATTATAAGAAGCCATCTCGATAAGCATAGCTTGATTAATGATACTCAGCATGGATTCACAAGAGGCCGGTCTTGTCTAACTAATTTATTAACTTTCTTCAGTAAAGCTTTTGAGGCTGTTGACCACGATAAAGAATTTGATATTATTTACTTAGATTTTAGTAAGGCATTTGATAGAGTTCCGCACCAAAGACTGTTGAAGAAAGTAGCAGCTCATGGCATTGGGGGAAGAGTGCTCTCGTGGATCGAATCATGGCTCACAGACAGGAAGCAGAGAGTGTCCATAAATGGGGTTAAATCCGAGTGGGGATAAGTAACAAGTGGCGTTCCACAGGGATCAGTCTTGGGCCCGTTGTTGTTTATAATATATATCAAAGATCTTGACGAAGCAATTACTAGTGATATGAGCAAATTTGCCGATGACACGAAGATAGGTAGGATAATTGATTCAAACATAGATGTTAGGGAACTTCAGGAGGATTTAGACAAACTCTACTCTTGGTCAGAAAAGTGGCAGATGCAGTTCAATGTAGATAAATGCAAGGTTCTGAAGCTCGGGAGTGTCCATAACCCTAGCACTTATAAGTTAAATAATGTAGAACTTAGCCATACAGATTGCGAAAAGGACTTGGGGGTTATGGTAAGCAGCAACCTTAAACCAAGACAGCAATGCCTAAGCGTACGTAATAAGGCAAATAGATTACTGGGATTTATATCAAGAAGTGTAAGCAACAGAAGTCCAGAGGTCATACTGCAGCTTTATACATCATTAGTAAGGCCTCACCTAGATTATGCAGCTCAATTCTGGTCTCCATATTACAGAATGGACATAAATTCATTAGAAAACATTCAGCGTAGGATGACTAAATTAATACATAGCATTAGAAATCTTCCTTATGAAGAAAGATTGAAGACTCTTAAGTTACATTCACTTGTTAGACGAAGAATGAGGGGAGACCTGATCGAAGTGTATAAGTGGAAGATAGGTATTAAGGGGGCTGTAGGGCAAATTTCGTAACTCGTTTATTTACCGTCCGATTTTCTCCAGTTTTGGTGCACAAGACAAAGTGTTCTCACTCTTTCTCGAAAATATTTATAAAAAATATACCTCAAACAACAACTGAGAAAAGACTGATTTACTGAAAATGCCCTTGATTTTGATGTAACTCTTATATGCGGCTACGTAAGGTGGTTTGGACACTTGGTGCCGAGAGAACAATGCTAATACTAATTCGGACCGTTAGATTTCCCTCTAAATACCTTATCGTTATTTCACAAAAAAATAAAGTTTGTTAGTTTCTGGAATATTGCAAAAAAATCTGCCCTTTACTCCCACATAACTCCCGAACTATTTGGAATATTTTCAAAAACTCTACGGTCAGGATAAGAGAAATCATTATTCTACAATATCTGTGAATATTATTCCATTTAATTAAGTAATAAAGGAGCCACATCGAATTATAGGTGAATAAGTTACTTCCGAGATATCGGCCGGGAACGCCGGCCGGCCCCCGTCTCAAAAAAAAAAAAAAAAAATCGCGAAAATCGCGTTTGTTTGGGTGTATTTCTTAGTAAACTGATGTTCTAGTGCAGTTATCCTCTTCAAAACACCGTTTTCTCTTACTCAGAGACGACAGGTGACCAGTTACACTTTTATATCGAAATATTCCCGATAATCTCTGGGCCATATTATGGCCTATTTTATTCAGTCTAGAGTATATAACATGTTTGTATGTTATTTAGAGTGTTTATTATATCATATTAGATCAATTCTGATAGACAAATAAGCCGTAGAGTTGATATATAAGCTGATATAAGCGTAATAATGGGTGATTCCTGGCTGGCACCTCGAGCGGTGGCACACTGCTGAGCGTTCCCATCTGGTTCCCGGCAGTCACTAAGTCTCAGGATAAGTCCCACCTACTGTTTTATGATGCCAAATAGTCAGTTATTATATTAGAAAGAATAATGCAAGAAAAGGCGATAAAAAACAAGAAAATAACTCCAAAAAATATATAGGCCGTGAGCAGACTCGGTACCAACATCGCCGTCACCATACCTGATATAAATGACTATAATTTCTTGTAGAAACGTCGTAGAACATTCATTCTGGTACCATTGTGTTGCCAAAGAGTTGAGCTTTTTTTCAGTATATATAACTCAATATCCATATTTTTCCGATTTTTCGGTGAGCGCGCGCGGCCAATTGCCCTACAGCCCCCTTAATAAAGGGGATATTAACAAGGTCTTGAGGATATCTCTCCAAGAGAGAACCCGCAGTAATGGATTTAAATTAGATAAGTTTAGATTTAGAAAGGACATAGGAAAGTATTGGTTTGGAAATAGGGTAGTTGATGAGTGGAACAGTCTACCAAGTTGGGTTATTGAGGCTAGGACTTTGGGTAGTTTCAAATTTAGGTTGGATAAGTACATGAGTGGGAGGGGTTGGATTTGAGTGGGACTTGCACATCGGAGCTTGTTTCTTGGGTGGCATTGAAAATTGGGTTGATCAAATGTTTGTTAGTGGGATGAATTGTAAAGGACCTGCCTAGTATGGGCTAACAGGCCTGCTGCAGTGTTCCTCCTTTCTTATGTTCTTATGTTCTTAAGACGAAGCTTTGGTTGTGATTTAAGAAGAGTTTTGGAGGGAAATGGAGGAATGGTAGTTTGGAATGGGGTAATATCCCATGGAGCAGGGAAATGTCTCTGTTGTCTAACTTGATATAGATCATGTAGCTGGTTCATGCAGAGGTTGGTTCCAGTTTTTTCGATCCATCTGGAAGGATGTTCACCAGTGCTGAGGAAAGTTTGGAGGGCTTCTGTGCAGGGGTTTGAATGGGCTAGCCTATGCATATTGACCCCAATAAGGATATTTCTTTCAGTAACACGATCTCTAATGCTTGGAATATTAAGTTCTTTCCGCATATTTAAAATTTTGGCAGTACGAGGGCATCCTAGGATGATCCTCATTGCTTCGTTTTGCAGTTTTTCCAGTCCTCCAAGCTTCCAGTCAGACACTAGTGCAAGTAGTGGCGCCGCATAATCAACCAATGATCTAATATAAGCAAGATACATCATTTTCACAATTTTAACATTAGCTCCATACCTGGGATGAAAACCTGCCACAACTCTAAGTGCTCTCAGCCTTTCTTTGTATTGGCGACAAAGTCTCGTTACAACAGGTCCAAGTAGTGGAACCTCAAAGCCTAGATACCTGTATCTGCTTACATATTCTAGAAGAGACCCATCATGCAACTGGATCTGACGAACTGTGCCTCTCTGTTGAGGAGGACGCCTGTTGAGTATCTTTGTTTTATCCCCTGAGATTATTAACCCCAGGTCCTGACACGAGGCTAGTACATGATTAAGAATGTTTTGGGTGTTGGAGAATCCGGTGGTGTGAATCATTATGTCATCAGCAAAACTAACCATATAATGATGGGGCTGGCTAGGCATGGCATTAAGTAATTTTTTATGAGAGCCACAGAATTTGGTTAACACAAGCTTATCTGATGTTATCCTGACGCCAAATGACTTCGAACAGGCGATAAATGACATGCCCATGCACTCTGCCCCAGGGCCAGACTCATGGAACTCCGTGTTCATCAAGAACTGCAAGAAGCCCCTATCACGAGCCTTTACCATCCTATGGAGAGGGAGCATGGACATGGGGGTCGTCCCACAGTTACTAAAAACAACAGACATAGCCCCACTCCACAAAGGGGGCAGTAAAGCAACAGCAAAGAACTACAGACCAATAGCACTAACATCCCATATCATAAAAATCTTTGAAAGAGTCCTAAGAAGCAAGATCACCACCCATCTAGAAACCCATCAGTTACACAACCCAGGGCAACATGGGTTTAGAACAGGTCGCTCCTGTCTGTCTCAACTATTAGATCACTACGACAAGGTCCTAGATGCACTAGAAGACAAAAAGAATGCAGATGTAATATATACAGACTTTGCAAAAGCCTTCGACAAGTGTGACCATGGCGTAATAGCGCACAAAATGTGTGCTAAAGGAATAACAGGAAAAGTCGGTCGATGGATCTATAATTTCCTCACTAACAGAACACAGAGAGTAGTAGTCAACAAGGCTCCAGGCGGACATCAACCAAATCTTTCAGTGGGCTGCAGAAAACAATATGAAGTTCAACGATGAGAAATTTCAATTACTCAGATATGGTAAACACGAGGAAATTAAATCTTCATCAGAGTACAAAACAAATTCTGGCCACAAAATAGAGCGAAACACCAACGTCAAAGACCTGGGAGTGATCATGTCGGAGGATCTCACCTTCAAGGACCATAACATTGTATCGATCGCATCTGCTAGAAAAATGACAGGATGGATAATGAGAACCTTCAAAACGAGGGATGCCAAGCCCATGATGACACTCTTCAGGTCACTTGTTCTATCTAGGCTGGAATTTTTGCTGCCACTAACAGCACCTTTCAGGCAGGTGAAATTGCTGACCTAGAAAATGTACAGAGAACCTTCACGGCGTGCATAACAAGTATAAAACACCTCAATTACTGGGAGCGCTTGAGGTTCCTGAACCTGTATTCCCTGGAACGCAGGCGGGAGAGATACATGATTATATACACCTGGAAAATCCTAGAGGGACTAGTACCGAACTTGCACACGAAAATCACTCACTACGAAAGCAAAAGACTTGGCAGACGATGCAACATCCCCCCAATGAAAAGCAGGGGTGTCACTAGCACGTTAAGAGACCATACAATAAGTGTCAGGGGCCCGAGACTGTTCAACTGCCTCCCACATACATAAGGGGATTACCAACAGACCCCTGGCAGTCTTCAAGCTGGCA
Organism: Cherax quadricarinatus; assembly: GCF_026875155.1. Lineage (NCBI taxonomy): Eukaryota > Metazoa > Arthropoda > Malacostraca > Decapoda > Parastacidae > Cherax > Cherax quadricarinatus. The sequence continues at coordinate 8,372 of NW_026474762.1, forward strand.
CTGGACAAGCACCTAAAGTCAGTTCCTGATCAGCCGGGCTGTGGCTCGTACGTTGGTTTGCATGCAGCCAGCATTAACAGCCTGGTTGATCAGGCTCTGATCCACCAGGAGGCCTGGTCACAGACCGGGCCGCGGGGGCATTGACCCCCGGAACTCTCTCCAGGTAAACTCCAGGTAAGGCATTAATCAAAATGTTGAAAAGGGTGGGACTAAGCACACCTCCCTGTGGGGTTCCTAATTCAAAATCTTTAGTTACACTTCTATGTCCCTGGAACAACACAGACGACTTTCTGTTGGACAGGTAACCTTTAATCCAGCGGAGAAGCCATCCTCCGACATCCATTCTGGCAAGTTCACTAATGATTACATGTCAAGACACCAGAATTGTTGATTACTTATAATCAATGAGCAGTTAAGTAATAAATTTATAGAGGAGGTACGTCCTGAGCAAGCTAAGGTTTATGGTCACTACATGCCACATCACGGAGTGAAGGAGTCTAGGACCACTCCTTTGAGGATTGTGTTTAATTGTAGTGCCAGGAGTAACAAAAATGTACCTAGTTTGAATGACTGTTTAATGACAGGTCCATCGTTGACGGAAAAATTGGGAGACATATTACTGAACTTCAGGTTTAAGAATTTTGCCTTTACGGCAGACGTAAGTAAAGCCTTTCTGAGAGTGGGTTTACAAGAGGTGGACCGGGATTGCACATGGTTCTTATGGCCCGAGAATCCTAGTGATCCACTTAATACCCTGAAAACCTTTCGCTTCAGGATTGTATTGTTTGGTGCTACCTCCAGTCCGTTCCTACTTCAGGCGACGATAAATGCACACCTTAAGCGTGCAGGTGGTCCATTGAGTGAAGTAATGGGTAAACAATTTTATGTGGACAATTTCCTGGATGTGACGTCCACTGAAGAGGAACTAATGAGGATATATGGACTAATGAAATAATGTAAGGTGCAAATATGCCTCTGAGGGAATGGAACAGTAATTCGTCCATTTTAAAGGATCAAATAAATAAAGACAGTCCTGGAGTTGAAGTGCCTAAACTTAGTAATGTATTGGGGCTGACTCGGGATACTGAGAGAGACTTGTTATTGTTAAAGTCTAATAATTACAGAGTGCCTGATAGATTAACCAAGAGAATATTACTTGCTGAAGTTTCAAAATAATAATAATAGTTTAAGACATGATACATAGTTGTACAAGGTATTATAGTAGTTGAGTGTACATGTCAAAAGCCCCTTGTTTGCAGAGCATTATGGGCAAGCTTAAAATTAACTTAAGATTAATGGAACAGTTATAGTAAACAATTTACAATATCAAGTACAATTGAGTATTTTAAACAATGAAATTTGAACATTTCGATTTTGAAGCAGTTTTGTTTTACAATTTTGTAACATTACAATGAATAATATAACAAAATGATCAATTTATTATATGTAGTCGTACAATTTATTAATCAGATCTAATCAAATCAAATCAATGATCTGTAGTGCAGTAACAGGTCATATGGTCATTAGATGAGTCACAGTGCATTCAAGAGAATGGATTATTCTATTAGGTAATGCTATAAAAACATAGTTTGATAAGGTTTCTCTAATTATACAACTGGGTTATACATTTATGAAATATAAGTTATTCAATATTTGCATTAGATTAGATATAAGAATTTATTGATCTCTGAGTATTTATTTATTGGGTCCTAAGGCTAGGGAAGTTCCACAGTGAGTAATGATATTTTGAGGCAGTAGAAAGTGATTTGTTAACTATGTAGGGAAAGTTAAATTAAGTACTGTGTATTTAGTTTTGGGTAAATAGGTGGTTTTTAACCCTTTGAGGGTCAACAGGCCCTCTCCGAAACTCGTTCACAGGGTCGGCCAAATTTAAAAAAAAAAAAAAATTATTTTCTCTTATGAAAAGATAGAGAATCTTTTCCCGATCATAAAGACACCAAAAGTTTGAAATTTGATAGAAAACTTACGGAATTATACTCTCGCAAAGTTAGCGGTCTCGGCAATGTTTATGCATCGGCGATTTTGCCCACTTTGAGCCCCATTTTCGGCCAATTTCACTGTACTAGTCGACAAAAAACATGAATATTTCGCTAGAACTCCATTTTTTCTATCGAATGGGTGCAAGAAACCACTCATTTATGAAATTCAACTATCCAGTACAGTGGTCAGAATTTAGCAATTTTGCCAATTTCACACAAATTTCAAAAGATGCCAATTTCCGAATAGGGTCCAGAATAAACAAGAAAGACATTCCTGGCACTAAAATGACATTTCCTCTAGTCATTAGTCACGTCTCAAGGCCCCTCTTATATTCTTTTGCTTTCCACTTTGAATTTTTATTTTCACAAAAAATATAAGATTTACTGTTATGCAGACTACTGCATTAGTGTAAAAAATGGTATAAATATTATTGGTGCACTTGTGAAAGAATATTAGACTCACCAGTTGACGTGTATTGCACGCTTGGCACGATTTGTTTACTTTTGAAGTTTGGTAAAAATCGAACATTTCTGCTACTTTGAGCTCAATTTCAAGGCACCTTTCTTTGTAAAACCAGTCAAAAAACATCTCAATTTCTGTAATATGCCTTCCATTCT
>NW_026474763.1:5000-12500 GCF_026875155.1 Cherax quadricarinatus
TTTACCCTCTCCCTCCAACCTTTTCTAGGCAGACCCCAAACCCGCCTTCCCTCCACTACAGATTTATACACTCTCGAAGTCATTCTGTTTTGTTCAATACTCTCTACATGTCCGAAGCACCTCATCGACCCTTCCTCAGCCCTCTGGATAATAGGTTTGGTAATCCTGCGCCTTCTCCTAATTTCCAAACTACGAATTCTCTGCATTATATTCACACCACACATTGCCCTCAAACATGACATCTCCACTGTCTCCAGCCTTCTCCCCGCTGCAACATTCATCACCCATGCTTCACACCCGTTTAGGAGTGTTGGAATACCTATATTCTCATATATTCCTCTCTTTGATTCAACGGACAAAGTTCTTTGTCTCCACATACTCCTAAGTGCACCACTCACCCTTTTCCCCTCATCAGTTCTATGATTCAACTCATCCTTCATAGACCCATCTGCTGACATGTCCACTCTTAATTATTTGAATAATTCACCTCCTCCATACTCTCTCCCTCCAATCTGATATTCAATCTTTCGTCACCTAATCTTTTTGTTATCCTCATCACTTTAGTCTTTCCTGTATTCACTTTTAATTTTCTTCTTTTACATACCCTACCAAATTCATCCACTAACCTCTACAACTTCTCTTCAGAATCTCCCAAGAGCACAGTGTCATCAGCAAAGAGCAAATGTGACAACTGTTAGGTAAGACACATATGCAACAGTTAGGTATCATTATTGTGAAACGTTTCGCCTACACAGTAGGCTTCTTCAGTCAAGTACAGAAAAGTTGATAGAAGCAGAAGATACTTGAAGACGATGTAATCAGTCCATCACCCTTAAAGTTTTGAGGTGGTCAGTCCCTCAGTCTGGAGAAGAGCATTGTTCCATAGTATGAAACAATATGGAGAAGAAGTGACAGGATGGAGCTTTTTATAGCGCCAAGAGGTGAGACGCAGGCTACTAGGAGAGGTAAGAACTCAGATGTTGAGAAGTCAGGTCCCTCTCAAATCCAGCCCCTCTCACTAGTGGAAGTTGTCGAAGTTGATTGCAGGTCTGTACCAAGATACCGTTGTGTTGCAGTGTCTGACAGATTGAACATTAAAATGGTATAAAATACCGACAGGTTGTTAGGTAAGACACATATGCAACAGTTAGGTATCATTATTGTGAAACGTTTCGCCTACACAGTAGGCTTCTTCAGTCAAGTACAGAAAAGTTGATAGAAGCAGAAGATACTTGAAGACGATGTAATCAGTCCATCACCCTTAAAGTTTTGAGGTGGTCAGTCCCTCAGTCTGGAGAAGAGCATTGTTCCATAGTATGAAACAATATGGAGAAGAAGTGACAGGATGGAGCTTTTTATAGCGCCAAGAGGTGAGACGCAGGCCACTAGGAGAGGTAAGAACTCAGATGTTGAGAAGTCAGGTCCCTCTCAAATCCAGCCCCTCTCACTAGTGGAAGTTGTCGAAGTTGATTGCAGGTCTGTACCAAGATACCCTTGTGTTGCAGTGTCTGACAGATTGAACATTAAAATGATATAAAATACCGACAGGTTGTTAGGTAAGACACATATGCAACAGTTAGGTATCATTATTGTGAAACGTTTCGCCTACACAGTAGGCTTCTTCAGTCAAGTACAGAAAAGTTGATAGAAGCAGAAGATACTTGAAGACGATGTAATCAGTCCATCACCCTTAAAGTTTTGAGGTGGTCAGTCCCTCAGTCTGGAGAAGAGCATTGTTCCATAGTATGAAACAATATGGAGAAGAAGTGACAGGATGGAGCTTTTTATAGCGCCAAGAGGTGAGACGCAGGCCACTAGGAGAGGTAAGAACTCAGATGTTGAGAAGTCAGGTCCCTCTCAAATCCAGCCCCTCTCACTAGTGGAAGTTGTCGAAGTTGATTGCAGGTCTGTACCAAGATACCCTTGTGTTGCAGTGTCTGACACATTGAACATTAAAATGGTATAAAATACCGACAGGTTGTTAGGTAAGACACATATGCAACAGTTAGGTATCATTATTGTGAAACGTTTCGCCTACACAGTAGACTTCTTCAGTCAAGTACAGAAAAGTTGATAGAAGCAGAAGATACTTGAAGACGATGTAATCAGTCCATCACCCTTAAAGTTTTGAGGTGGTCAGTCCCTCAGTCTGGAGAAGAGCATTGTTCCATAGTATGAAACAATATGGAGAAGAAGTGACAGGATGGAGCTTTTTATAGCGCCAAGAGGTGAGACGCAGGCCACTAGGAGAGGTAAGAACTCAGATGTTGAGAAGTCAGGTCCCTCTCAAATCCAGCCCCTCTCACTAGTGGAAGTTGTCGAAGTTGATTGCAGGTCTGTACCAAGATACCCTTGTGTTGCAGTGTCTGACAGATTGAACATTAAAATGGTATAAAATACCGACAGGTTGTTAGGTAAGACACATATGGCGCTATAAAAAGCTCCATCCTGTCACTTCTTCTCCATATTGTTTCATACTATGGAACAATGCTCTTCTCCAGACTGAGGGACTGACCACCTCAAAACTTTAAGGGTGATGGACTGATTACATCGTCTTCAAGTATCTTCTGCTTCTATCAACTTTTCTGTACTTGACTGAAGAAGCCTACTGTGTAGGCGAAACGTTTCACAATAATGATACCTAACTGTTGCATATGTGTCTTACCTAACAACCTGTCGGTATTTTATACCATTTTAATGTTCAATCTGTCAGACACTGCAACACAAGGGTATCTTGGTACAGACCTGCAATCAACTTCGACAACTTCCACTAGTGAGAGGGGCTGGATTTGAGAGGGACCTGACTTCTCAACGTCTGAGTTCTTACCTCTCCTAGTGGTCTGCGTCTCACCTCTTGGCGCTAAAAAAACTCCATCCTGTCACTTCTTTCCATATTGTTTCATATTTGGAACAATGCTCTTTCCAGACTGAGGGACTGACCCCCCTCAAAACTTAAGGGGTGATGGCGATTAACGTTTTCAATTCTTCTGCTTCATCAACTTTTCTGAAAGACTGAGAAGCCTACGGGTTAGGCGAAACGTTCACAATATGATCCCTAACTGTTGATATGTGTCTTACCTAACAACCTGTGGGTATTTTTTACCATTTTAATGTTAAAATCTTCGACACTGCAACAAAAGGTATCTTGTAAACCCTGCAATAAACTTGACAATTTCCATAGGGAGAGGGGCGGGATTAGAGGGCCCTGACTTCTCAACATCTGAATTTTACCTCTCCTAGTGGCCTGCGTCTACCTCTTGGCGTTTTTAAAAAGCTCCATCCTGTCATTTCTTCTCCATATTGTTTCATACTATGGAACAATGCTCTTCTCCAGACTGAGGGATGACCCCCTCAAAACTTTAAGGGTGAGACTGATTACATCGTCTTAAAATCTTCTGTTTAATTTTTCTGTATTTGAGAAGAAGCCTATGTGTGGGCAAACGTTTCCAATAATGTACCTAACTGTTCTAGTGTCTTACCAAACAACCTGTGGGTATTTTATCCCATTTTAATTTTCAATCTGTCAACACTGAAAACACGGGGGTATCTTGGTACAGACCTGCAATCAATTTCGACAACTTCCACTATGAGAGGGGCTGGATTTGAGGGGGACCTGATTCTAAACATCTGAATTCTTACCTCTCCTAGTGGCCTGCGTCCACCTCTTGGGCTATAAAAAGCCCCCATCCTGTCACTTTTTCCCCAATTTTTTTTCATACATGGAACAACTCTTCTCCAGACGGGGGACGACCACCTAAAAATTTTAAGGGGTGAGGGACTGATTACATCGTTTTAAATTCTTCTTTCTATAAACTTTTCTGTACTTGACTGAAGAAGCCAAATGTGTAGGCGAAACGTTTCACAAAAATGATCCCTAACTTTTGCATTTTTGGGTCTTACCTAACAACTGTCGGTATTTTATACCATTTTAATGTCAAAAGTGACAACTCCCATTTTGTGTTTGATTCTTTCTTTTAACTTCATTTCTCTTACAACCCATCTAAAAATATATTAAAACAACCAGGGTGACATCACACATCCTTGTCAAAGGGCCTATTTTTTACGGGAAATAATCTCCCTCTCTCCTACAACTCAACCGGCCACTCTCCTCGAAAAAATTTTTTCATAAATTCAGAAACCTACCCCCTTACCATACCCCTGCAACATAGGCCATTTTGCCCCCCCCCTATCACCCGTCATTTGACTTTTCCAAAATCCATAAATCCCCAAAAAAAACATTTACTTATCAAACACTGTTCACCTATTTTTTTCACTGTATCACTCCATCCTACTCCCCGTCAACTCTTAATTCTTTCAAAACCTCCTACCAGGTATATTCAATAGACTTATTCCCTATAACACTGCACTCTTTTTTTGTCCCCTTTCCCTTTATAAAAAGGAATACGAATGCTCTTGCCAACATTGGGTCCCTTTACCCTCTTCCATACATTTTTAAATAATAGAAACCAACCACTCCAAAACTATATCCTCTCCTGCTTTTAAATTTTCTGCCTTTACACCCAATCAACCCCGGCTGCCTTCCCCCTTTCATTTTACTACTGCCTCACAATTTATCCCACACTAAACTGGCTTTTCGTCACTTTTACAAAAGGTTTTCCCCTCCTTGCTTAAAAACACGAAACACACTTCCTTATCTTCTTCAACATTTAACAATTCCTCAAAATATTTTCCCTTTTCCCCCCCGATACCTTTAACCCCCATTAATAACTCCCTTTTCCAATCTTCAACTGTAAAATTCATTTGCCCCCTAGGTTCCTCAGCTTATAAATCCACTTCACACACCACCACAAACACACACCACACACACAACACACACACACACACACACACACACACACACACACACACACACACACAACACACACACACACACACCACACACATATAATATATAAATATATATTATATAATATATATATATATAAATATAAAATTAAAATATATATGGAGATTTGAGGTTTTGGAAATGGGGGGAAATTTTTTGGGGAATTGTTAAATTTGATGAAGAAGGGGAAGCTGTGATTTGTGTATAGACAAGGGGAAAAACATCTTGTAGGAGGAGGAAGAGCCATTTTGGAGTGTGGGGGAAGTTCGTGGGGGCAGTAGGAAAAATTGAAAGGGGGGGAAAGGGCAGCCGGGATCTGGAAAAGATAGAAAGTTAAAAGCGGGTGGGGATATAGTTTTGAAGTGTTGGTGAAATTTATTTAATAAATGTAGGGAAAAGGGGTAAGGTACCTAGGATTGGCGAGAGCATGCATATTTCCTTTGTATAAAGGCAAAGGGTAAAAAAAAGTAAAAAAATTTATAGGGGGATAATCTGCTGATTAACCTGGAAAAAGTTTTTGGTGAGTTATTATTAAAAATTTAAAAGGTAGACGGGAAAGGATAGCAGATAACAAGGGGGTTTTGGGAAAGGTAGGGGGGGGTGTGGACCAGGTGTTTACAGTGAAACATATAAGTGAACAGTATTTAGATAAGGTTAAAGAGTTTTTTGTGGCTTTTAGGTTTTGGGAAAAGGGCGTATGCAGGGGGATGGGGGAGCAATGGGGCAGATTTTGCAAGTGTATGGTGAGGGGGTAGGTTACTAAAAGCAGTGAAGAGTTTTTACGAGGAAGTGAGCTCAATTTAGAGTATGTGGGAAAGGGGGAAAAATTATTTCCCTGTGGCCTTTAGAAAGGGTGTGTGATTCACCGTGGTTGTTTAATATTTTTTACAGATGGGGTTGTAAAGAAGTAAATGCGAGGGTTTGACAAGAGGCGTGGAGTTAAAAGATAAAGAATCACACACAAAGGGGGAGTTTCACGCTGCTCTTTGCTGATGACACTGTGCTTTTGGGAGTTTCTGAAGAATTGCCTGAATTGGTGGTTGAATTTGGTAGGTGTGCAAAAGAAGAAAATTAAAGGTGAATACGGGAAAAAGAGAAAGGTTATGAGGATAACAAAAAATTAGGTGATGAAAGATTGAATATCAGATTGGAGGGAGAGATATGGAGGGAGGTGAATTTTTTCAAATTTTTTGGGAGTGGACTGTCAGGGGATGGGTCTATGAAAATGAGGTAAATCATAAATTGATGAGGGAAAAGAGTGAGTGGGCACTTGGGATCTGGGGAGACAAAGAACTTTGCCCTTTGGAGGCAAAGGGGGGTGTATGAGAGTTATTTTTTTACCAAAGCTTTTTATATGGGTTAAAGCATGGGTGATGAAGTTGCAGCGAGGAGAAGGCGGGAGGCAGTGGAGATGTCATGTCTGAGAGCAATGTGTGGGGTGAATATAATGCAGAGAATTTTATTTTGGGAAATTAGGGGGGAGGTGCGGGATTACCAAAACGTTGTCCAGAGGGCTGAGGAAAGGGGGCTGAGGTGGTTCGGGCATGTGAGAGAAAGGAGCGAAACAAATGACTTCAAAAGGAAACGTCTTGTGGGAAGGAAAGGGGGGTAGGGGGCGGCTAGGAAAGGTTGGAGGAGGGGGGAAAAGGGGGTTTTGTGTCGAGGGGCTTGGGTTTCCCGCGTATGGTACGGTTTGTAGGGGGGGAATGGGACAATGGTTTTTTAATAATTTACGTCTGTTGGGTGTGACAAAGAACATTTATAAGGGGTTCAGGGAAACCGGGGAGGGCCACTTGAGGGCCTGGAATGGGGAAATACAGTGCCTGCCCCTCTGAAGGAGGGGTTATGTTTCAGTTTTAAAAAATGTAGTGTAAAGCACCCTTTTGGGAAGACAGTGACGGAGTGAATGATGGTGAAAATTTTTCTTTTTCGGGGCCCCCTGCCTTGGGGGGAATCGGCCAGTGTGAAATAAAAAAATATTATATAATATTATATATATATATATATATATATATATTTATATTATATGTATATATATAAAATTTTTATTAATAAAATATTTAATATATATATATATATATATATATATAATTTATATAAAAATTTTAAAAAATTAATATTATATATAAGTATGCATATTATACATACTATATATATTATATATAATTTTATATATATAAATTTTTAAAATAAAATATATATATATTATATATAAAAAAAAATATATATATTTAAATGATATATATTACATTAATACTTTTTTGGGCAAAAAAAAAAATTTTTAATTAAAATTAATGAAAAAAATATATCTTTAAACGTATAAGAGAAAAATTTTAGAAGACTTAATTTAAATAAGTTCTTTCTAATTTACCATTTTTACATATTCGGGACGACATATTATATATATATAATATATATAAATATATATTAAAAATTTTATATATATATATATATATATTATATATATATAAATATATAATAAATATATTAAAAATATATATGCAATAAGTCCCAAATAAACAGGTGATTTTGAAAGCAAAAAAAACCCCTCTGTAGAATAGAGGGAAAATTAAAAAACCTTTTTGACTAGTCACTCAAGGAACTAGAAAATAAAGCACCCCGGAAGCTATATAAGGGGGCTGGCAACACCCCAC
>NW_026474763.1:17500-24693 GCF_026875155.1 Cherax quadricarinatus
CCGCCCTCGATAATGTCCTCCCCATCACAAAATTTCGCCCTGTATATTTCTCGCATAATGGAACTTGCAAATTATCTGAATCTTGCCGTGGAAAATGTTTCGAGATGACGTAAACGAGCGGAGGTTCAGAGGCCAGACCATATATATATCCAGGGGAAAATTTTTATGTCTTAGGGGCGAAGGGAATTTTTGATCTCCGTGTTAGGGATATTTCTGGATATAAAAGACCGAAAGATAAGGTGGTTTCCGCAGGGGTTTATGTTACAAAGGAGCGCGAGAGAGCGAGGCTTCCGCAAGGTTTTTCTCTCTCAAAGGACAGCGGAAGTAAAGTTTTCTCGAGTTAGTTTAGTATTACAGAGAGTGAGATTTCGAATAGGTTATTGGGTATAAACAGAGAGAGTAAAAGAGAGAGAGAAAGAGAGAGAGAGAGAGAGAGAGAGAGAGAGAGAGAGAGAGAGAGAGAGAGAGAGAGAGAGAGAGAGAGAGAGAGAGAGAGAGAGAGAGAGAGAGAAAGCTTCATTTTCGTTTGCGTATATAAAAGACCACGAGAGTGAGATTTCCACTGGGGTTTTGGGACACAAAGACCATAGGAGTGAGGTTTCCGATAGGTTTTGGGATTCAAAGACCTAAAGTGAAACTTCCGCGAGGGTTTCTGACATAGACAAGATATTTCCAGAATTTTTGCTGATGGATTTGTATAAGATTTGCTTGTGAGGTGTTCGAGATTTGTAACTGATCTGTGAAGGATTTGTGTGATGTGTGAACTTATTTTGTGGTATATATAGGAATTGTGTATGATGTATGTGAGATTTATGCCAGGGTAGACTGTAGGAGATGAATGCCAGGGTAGACTGGAGGAGATGAATGCCAGGGTAGACTGGAGGAGATGAATGCCAGGGTAGACTGAGGAGATGAATGCCAGGGTAACTGGAGGAGATGAATGCCAGGTAGACTGGAGGAGATGAATGCCAGGGTAGACTGTAGGAGATGAATGCCAGGGTAGACTGGAGGAGATGAATGCCAGGGTAGACTGGAGGAGATGAATGCCAGGGTAGACTGGAGGAGATGAATGCCAGGGTAGACTGGAGGAGATGAATGACAGGGTAGACTGGAGGAGATGAATGCCACGGTAGACTGGAGGAGATGAATGGCAGGGTAGACTGGAGGAGATGAATGCCAGGGTAGACTGGAGGAGATGAATGACAGGGTAGACTGGAGGAGATGAATGCCAGGGTAGACTGGAGGAGATGAATGACAGGGTAGACTGGAGGAGATGAATGCCAGGGTAGACTGGAGGAGATGAATGCCAGGGTAGACTGGAGGAGATGAATGCCATGGTAGACTGGAGGAGATGAATGCCAGGGTAGACTGGAGGAGATGAATGCCAGGGTAGACTGTAGGAGATGAATGCCAGGGTAGACTGGAGGAGATGAATGCCAGGGTAGACTGGAGGAGATGAATGCCAGGGTAGACTGGAGAGATGAATGCCAGGGTAGACTGGAGGAGATGAATGCCAGGGTAGACTGGAGGAGATGAATGCCAGGGTAGACTGGAGGAGATGAATGCCAAGGTAGACTGGAGGAGATGAATGCCAGGGTAGACTGGAGGAGATGAATGCCAGGGTAGACTGGAGGAGTAAATGCCATGGTAACTGGAGGAGATGAATGCCAGGGTAGACTGGAGGAGATGAATGCCAGGGTAGACTGGAGGAGATGAATGCCAGGGTAGACTGGAGGAGATGAATGCCAGGGTAGACTGGAGGAGGTGAATGCCAGGGTAGACTGGAGGAGATGAATGCCATGGTAGACTGGAGGAGGTGAATGCCAGATTAGACTGGAGGAGATGAATGCCAGGGTAGACTGTAGGAGATGAATGCCAGGGTAGACTGGAGGAGATGAATGCCAGGGTAGACTGTAGGAGATGAATGCCAGGGTAGACTGTAGGAGATGAATGCCAGGGTAGACTGTAGGAGATGAATGCCAGGGTAGACTGGAGGAGATGAATGACAGGGTAAACTGGAGGAGATGAATGTCAGGGTAGACTGGAGGAGATGAATGCCAGTGTAGACTGGAAGGGATGAATGCCAAGGTAGACTGGAGGAGATGAATGCCAGGTAGACTGGAGGAGATGAAAAGCCAGGGTAGACTGGAGGAGATGAATGCCATGGTAGACTGGAGGAGATGAATGCCAGGGTAGACTGGAGGAGATGAATGACAGGGTAGACTGGAGGAGATGAATGCCATGGTAGACTGGAGGAGATGAATGCCAGGGTAGACTGGAGGAGATGAATGCCAGGGTAGACTGGGGGAGACGAATGCCAGGGTAGACTGGAGTGGATGAATTGCAGGGTAGACTGGAGGAGATGAATGCCAGGCTAGATTGGAGGAGATGAATGACAGGGTAGACTGGAGGAGATGAATGACAGGGTAGACTGGAGGAAATGAATGCCAGGGTAGACTGGATGAGATGAATGACAGGGTAGACTGGAGGAGATGAATGCCAGGGAAGACTGGAGGAGATGGTTGCCAGGCTAGGCTGGAGGAGATGAATGACAGGGTACACTGGAGGAGATGACTGCCAGGATAGACTGGAGGAGATTAATGCAAGTGTAGACTGGAGGAGATGAATGCCAGGCTAGACTGGAGGAGATGAATGACAGGGTAGACTGGAGGAGATTAATGCCAGTGTAGACTGGAGGAGATGAATGCCAGGCTAGACTGGAGGAGATGAATGACAGGGTAGACTGGAGGAGATGAATGCTGGGTAGACTGGAGGAGATGAATGTCAGGGTAGACTGGATGAGATGAATGGCAGGGTAGACTGGAGGAGATGAATGCCAGGGTAGACTGGAGGAGATGAATGCCATGTTAGACTGGAGGAGATGAATGGCAGGGTAGACTGGAGATGAATGCCAGGGTACACTGAAGGAGATGAATGCCAGGGTAGACTGGAGGAGATGAATACCAGGGTAGACTGGAGGAGGTGAATGCCAGGGTAAACTGGAGGAGATGAATCCCAGTGTAGACTGGAGGAGATGAATGGCAGGGTAGATTAGAGGAGCTGAATGCCAGGGTAGACTGGTTGAGATGAATGTCAGGGTAGACTGGAGGAGATGAATCCCAGGGTAGACTGGAGGAGATGAATGCCAGGGTAGACTGGAGGAGATGAATGCTAGGGTAGACTGGAGGAGATGAATGCCAGGGTAGACTGGAGGAGATGAATGCCAGGGTAGACTGGAGGAGATGAATGCCAGGGTAGACTGGAGGAGATGAATGCCAGGGTAGACTGGAGGAGATGAATGCTAGGGTAGACTGGAGGAGATGAATGCCAGGGTAGACTGGAGGAGATGAATGCCAGGGTAGACTGGAGGAGATGAATGCCAGGGTAGACTGGAGGAGATGAATGCCAGGGTAGACTGGAGGAGATGAATGCCTGCTGACACAGATGAATCTTAGGTACACGGATGAGGGCCAGCTTACACGGAATAATTTCAGGGTATACGGGTGGGCACCAGCTTACACGAAATAACCGGGTACAGGGAAAGAAATGAAACGGTCCTAAGTGGAAATGAAAAAAACAAAAATAGTGAAAAGTTTGAAAAAATGGCGCACATAACCTAGCCTAACACAGCCTAACTTAACCAACTCTAATCTAGCCTCGCCAAACCAAACTTAAGCTAACGTAGACTAACCTAACCAGTCACAACATAAATTAGCCTAACCTACCCACCAGAGTCCAAGAAAACCTAACCTAACCTAGCCTAACCTAAATAACCTAACCTAGTCTTTCCTAAATAACCTAGCCTATTGTAGCCTAACCTAACTTAGTCTAACCTAACCTAGCCTAACCTATTGTAGCCTAACCTAACCAAGCATAATCTAACCTAGCATAACCTGACTTAGACTAACGTATTGTAACGTAACTTAACCCAACCAAGACTACATAACGTAGCGTAACCTAACCTAGACTAACAAATTAATTTAACATTCCGTAATGTAATGAAATGCAACCTAACTTAACCTACACTAACTAGCGTTACCTACTTAACTAGACAGCCCTAATCTAACCTAGACAAACCTAACATACATACTTAAATTAAACCACTCTCACCTAACCTATATTAGCCTAATCTAATCTGACCTAACCGGCGTACATGCCTAAATTAACCTAACCTAGACTAACCTTATCTAACCTAATAGAACATAAGGTAAAATAACCTAACCTAATCACCATACATAGCTCAATTAACCATATTTAACCAAACCTAACCTAACCTAACTCAAACCTAACCTAACGTAACCTAACCTAACTTAATCTAACCTAACCTAATCTAACCTAACCTAACCTAAAATAACCTAACCTAACCTAAACTAACCTAAAATAACCTAACCTAACCTCACCTAACTTCACATAACCTAACCTATCCTCACCCAACCTAACCTCACCTCACTTAACCTTACCTAACCTAACCTAACCTAACCTAACCTAACCTAACCTAGCCTAACCTAACCTAACCTAACCTAACCTAGCCTAACCTAACCTAACTTAACGTAATAAGAGACATTGCATTGTGAATGTAATCATGTGACGAAAATGTGTTATTTTCTCCTACTTTCCCTTAAGCCTGTTTTATCTGTGTTATTTTTGCCTGTGTTATTTTTGTGTGTTATTTTTACCTCTGTTATTTTCCTGTGTTATTTTTACCTCTGTTATTTTCCTGTGTTTTTTTACCTCTGTTATTCTCCTGTGTTCTTTTTAGCTCTGTTATTTCCCTGTGTTATTTTTACCTGTGGTATTTTTATCTTTGTTATTCTTACCTGCGCTATTTGTTATTTTTATCTCTGTTATTTACCTGTGTTATTTCCCTTTGTTTTGTTTCCTATGTTTTTACCTGTGATACTTTTACCTGTGTTACTTTTTAGCTGTGTTTCTACCTGTGTTATTTGTACCAGTGTTATTTGCACCAGTGTTATTTGTACCAGTGTTATTTGTACCAGTGTTATTTGTACCAGGTTATTTGTACCAGTGTTATTTGTAACAGTGTTATTTGTACCAGTGTTATTTGTACCAGTGTTATTTGTAACAGTGTTATTTGTACCAGTGTTATTTGTACCAGTGTTATTTGTACCAGTGTTATTTGTACCAGTGTTATTTGTACCAGTGTTATTTGTACCAGTGTTATTTGTAAGTGTTATTTGTACCAGTGTTATTTGTACCAGTGTTATTTGTAACAGTGTTATTTGTACCAGTGTTATTTGTACCAGTGTTATTTGCACCAGTGTTATTTGTACCAGTGTTATTTGTACCAGTGTTATTTGTACCAGTGTTATTTGCACCAGTGTTATTTGTAACAGTGTTATTTGTACCAGTGTTATTTGTACCAGTGTTATTTGCACCAGTGTTATTTGTACCAGTGTTATTTGTACCAGTGTTATTTGTACCAGTGTTATTTGTACCAGTGTTTTTTTGTACCAGTGTTATTTGCTCCAGTGTTATTTGTACCAGTGTTATTTGTAACAGTGTTATTTGTACCAGTGTTATTTGTACCAGTGTTATTTGTACCAGTGTTATTTGTACCAGTGTTATTTGTACCAGTGTTATTTGTACCAGTGTTATTTGTACCAGTGTTATTTGTACCAGTGTTATTTGTACCAGTGTTATTAGTTCCAGTGTTATTTGTACCAGTGTTATTTGTACAGTGTTATTAGTTCCAGTGTTATTTGTACCAGTGTTATTTGTACCAGTGTTATTTGTACCAGTGTTATTTGTACCAGTGTTATTAGTTCCAGTGTTATTTGTACCAGTGTTATTTGTACAAGTGTTATTAGTTCCAGTGTTATTTGTACCAGTGTTATTTGTACCAGTGTTATTTGTACCAGTGTTATTAGTTCCAGTGTTATTTGTACCAGTGTTATTTGTACCAGTGTTATTTGTACCAGTGTTATTTGTACCAGTGTTATTTGTACCAGTGTTATTAGTTTCCAGTGTTATTTGTACCAGTGTTATTTGTACCAGTGTTATTTGTACCAGTGTTATTAGTTCCAGTGTTATTTGTACCAGTGTTATTTGTACCAGTGTTATTTGTACCAGTGTTATTTGTACCAGTGTTATTTGTACCAGTGTTATTTGTACCAGTGTTATTAGTTCCAGTGTTATTTGTACCAGTGTTATTTGTACCAGTGTTATTTGTACCAGTGTTATTAGTTCCAGTGTTATTTGTACCAGTGTTATTAGTTCCAGTGTTATTTGTACCAGTGTTATTTGTACCAGTGTTATTTGTACCAGTGTTATTAGTTCCAGTGTTATTTGTACCAGTGTTATTTGTACCAGTGTTATTTGTACCAGTGTTATTTGTACCAGTGTTATTAGTTCCAGTGTTATTTGTACCAGTGTTATTAGTTCCAGTGTTATTTGTACCAGTGTTATTTGTACCAGTGTTATTTGTACCAGTGTTATTAGTTCCAGTGTTATTTGTACCAGTGTTATTAGTTCCAGTGTTATTTGTACCAGTGTTATTTGTACCAGTGTTATTTGTACCAGTGTTATTAGTTCCAGTGTTATTTGTACCAGTGTTATTTGTACCAGTGTTATTTGTACCAGTGTTATTTGTACCAGTGTTATTAGTTCCAGTGTTATTTTTACCAGTGTTATTAGTTCCAGTGTTATTTGTACCAGTGTTATTTTGTACCAGTGTTATTTGTACCAGTGTTATTAGTTCCAGTGTTATTTGTACCAGTGTTATTTGTACCAGTGTTATTTGTACCAGTGTTATTAGTTCCAGTGTTATTTGTACCAGTGTTATTAGTTCCAGTGTCATTTTTACCTGTCTTTTCTACCTGTTTTATTTTTCCTGTTATTTTTATCTGTCTTATTTTCCTGTGTTACTTTTACTAAATATCTGATGGGGTAATAAGACCATAAGGATGACGGTGCACTGCTTCAGGCTAACTGGCCCATGTTAGGCAGGTCTAACTCACACCCACCCACTCCCACTCATGGATTATCTATCCAATTATTAAAGTTACATAAGATTTCCGCTTCCCTGTCGCAACAGTAATGGTGCAGTCGGTCATGAATAAATATTAGAGAGCAAAACAGTGAATGAAAAACTTGTGTTAGCACTTATGGAAAGGTTATATACTTGCATATATAATATTATACAGACATGACATCTTTATTGTGGAAATTTCCGT
>NW_026474764.1:0-11203 GCF_026875155.1 Cherax quadricarinatus
CAAAACCGCTTTTAAACCCAAGTATTACTATATAGAAAGCGGGATGTTGCAGTTTGTAATATCGCCGCCTCTCTGGCAAGACGGTGATGGGATGTCTGAGGGGTGAAAGTGTTTCTTCTTTTTCGGGTCACCCGCCTCAATTTTCAATTGCAGTGCTAGATCTCTCAGAAAAACATTATGATGACATCACAACCCCCCTTTAAAACTCAACATTTTAAAATTTAAAACCTTAATCGTTCTCACTAAAACCCTTTGGTTAAAATATTGCACAATATATATTTATAAAAATTACTACAGATCACATCATAAGGGAGGTAGCATTGCAATATACTATTCCAATGAGTTTTTTTTTATTTATTTAGAAAACACATCGGCTTTCCTATGAAGGCAGGTGGCCTAAAAAAAGGAAAACTTTCACCATCACTCTCTCCATCACTGTCTTGCTAGAGGTGCACTTACACTACGTTATAAAAATTGCAACATTAACACCCCTCCTTCGAGGCAGACACTGTACTTCCCATCTCCAGGAACAAGTCTGCCTGCTGATTCCCCTGAATCCTTTCATAAATGTTACTTTGCTCACACTCCAACATCACGTCAAGGCCTAAAAATAATTTGTCTCCATTCGTTCCTAACACACTCACCATGCTTGATGGAAGTCCAAGCCCCTCACACACAAAACCTGTTTGGGCCCTCTTTCCTCCAACTTTCCTAGGCCGACCCCCTCCCCCCCTCCTTCTTTTCCACTACAGATTTATACACTCTCGAAGTCATTCTATTTCGTTTTTATCATTTCTGTGTCCTGAACCACCTCAACAACCCCTCCTCAGCCCTCTGGAAAATAGTTTTGGTAATCGCCCCACCTCCTCCTAGTTTCAAAACTATCGATTCACTGCATTATACTCACTCCACACATTGCTCTCAGACATGACATCTCCACTGCCTCCAGTCTTCTTGTTGAAACCATTCACCACTATGCTTCTCACTATATATGAGCGTTGGCATAACATACTCTCATACATTCCTCTCTTAGCTTCCATGGATAATTTTTCTATTTCTCCACAGACTTCTAAGTGCACCACAAAATCTCTTCTCCCTCGTCAATTCTATGATTTACCTCATCTTTCATAGATACATCTGCTGACACTTTCCACTCCCAAATATCTGACTACATTCCCCTTCCTGCATACCCTCTTCCTCCTTATTTTGATATCCAGTCTTTCTTTTACCTAAATCTTTTAACCTCATCACCTTACTCTTTCCTAATTGCATTCAATTTCCTTTTTTTACATACCCTTCCAAACCGTCCACAAGCCTCTGCAACTTCTCTTCAGAATCTCCCAAAAGCAGTGCATCAGCAATGAGCAACTGTGACAACCCCCACTTTGTGTTAGATTCTTATCTTTTAAACACCACACCCCTTGCCGACATCCGAGATTCACTTATCTTACTACCCATCTAAAATATACAGAACAACCATGTGACATCACACATCACTGGCTAAGACCTACTTTTACTGGGGAAAAGATCTCCCTCTCTCCAACATACTCTAACCTGAGCCTCACTATCCTCGTAAAAACTCTTCACTGCTTGTAGTAACCTACCTCCTTTCCAAACAATTTCAACTCTGCACATCCCCACTATCTACCTTATCACCGCCTTTTCCAAATCCACAAATGCAACAAAAACCTCTTTACCCTTATCTACATGCTGTTTGCCTATATGCTTCATTATAAACACTTAGTCTACACACCATTACCATATTTTGTAGAGAATATTGTATAAAAAAAACGCTCCCTATTAATGTCAATTTCCGGGATTTGTTTTGAAATACTGGAAGAGGAAGAGTTACAAATCTTTAGAGCTAAGAGAGTGAGTTTGGTGCTTCACATAATGGAACAATTAACAGGGTAACATATTTAATTTGGAACAAGCTATAAAGTTCGTCCCATTTTGGGGGAAAAAGATCCTGATAACTTTTTCCCCACTGTGTGAAAAAATAGTAAAATCCCCAAAGTGACCAGATAGTAACTGGGCAACATTAGCAAGAACCCAGTTAATTGGTAAAGGATTACCAGCTAATTAGCTCTCTAGATGAACATGAATTTTCAGATTATGAAAAAAATTAAGGATGTTGCTTATCAGATATTGCCGAAGGTATAGGCCCAAAATTTAGAGGCTTAAAAGTTTCAGAAAGGACAATCCTTGGTGGAGTAGGAAAGGGGATAATG
The DNA here is from genome assembly GCF_026875155.1 of Cherax quadricarinatus. Lineage (NCBI taxonomy): Eukaryota > Metazoa > Arthropoda > Malacostraca > Decapoda > Parastacidae > Cherax > Cherax quadricarinatus. Next base: position 2,232 of record NW_026474764.1, read on the forward strand.
TCGCTGCTGACGAAATGGGGCAGCTGCAAGGATGTTGTAAGGCGATTATGAACGTGTATTGACTTTAATTTTACTGGAGGATCTTTTGAACAGTGTACTTCTGATCTTAAGGCATATCTTGAGGAAAAGGATTTTAATGATTTTAACCAGCTTTAGAGTTGGGTGAAAGGTTTTAGCCAACCAAAAAGTTGGAAGTAGTTATCACCCAGGCATGTTAATAATTTCTCTCCACCAATTAAAGGGGGAGTAAGGAATTTCACAGGTTTAAGCCAAATTTATTTTTCCAGCCTCATAATCCAAAGTTTTTTTTTTTTTTTTAGCTTACTAACTACCAGAATCCTTTTCCCAGGGATTATTTAAGTCAATTTCTCAGCTTCCTGCTCAAGGAAGTGGTTAGTCAGTTTCAGGTTGGCATGGTGCCTTTAAAGTTTATAATTGATACTAAGTGTAATGGAGAAGGGTCATTTACAGGCAGTATTGCAGAGAGAGCTTTAAGGACCAGGACTGCTGCACAGGACTCTAAGTTACATGCAGGAGCTTGTATTGCAGTCTTAACCCCTGAGTACAATAGGAAATTCAGCTGTTTTAGCCCTCCGGATGGAGGTTTTTTCAAGTATGTTCCCACAGTGGTTTTGCACCAAATGACGGTTGGGTAGAGGGATGGTGTAGCAAATTCTTGTTACCGCGCTGAGATGCTATTACAGTGTCAGATGATACAGTGGAAAAGATATTATTTTTTTAAAAGGAATTTCAGGATCCATGTTAGGGGGGGGGGGGAACTCCTGTACAAGATCTGGGTGGAGTCTGTTTACCAAGACTGGGTACCTGCCTGTAGGTATACAAAGATTTGCCTTTTCCAGATGTTGACCTACTATACGGAATAATGTTTTGGGTCTCCTCAAAGTAAGGAATGCTTGGTTTGGAGGGCCCTGATTTTACAAGGTTGCAAGGTGAAACTAAAGCTACTAGTGACTGGAAATATGTTAATTTGTGTACTATGTCTAGCCAGGTGAGCAAGGGAAGAACTTCCATTACTTCGCCTTGATCTTTCTACTGGCTGTGGTGACAGTTGGGGCCTGAGGAGGTCTGTTCTTGAGTCTGACCTGCAGAGACTCTGGGCCTGTGATAACCGGCCCAGGTAAAACTCGGTTGGGGGGATGGAGGGGGGCCTTGGTGCTGGCATGGGAGTGGATTTACCCTGACTCTGAAGTAGTTGGTTGAGGTTCCAGGGGATGTGGTGACTCCCTGAAGGCTATTCAGTTGGAATCTGTTAGGGAGTGGTTCCCAAATTTAAACAAATGCTTAATTTTAGAGTATGTTGAACAAGCTGTCATGTCAGGGCCATCTAGAATAAAGTTTCTGAATCTTTTACAGATTCTCAGTGAGGATGATATTTCAGTATTGAGAAGAAGAACTGGATAATAAATGTTTACCGATCAATTATCTTTCTACAGTTTTTACCAGAGTTCCTACCCTTCTTAATAATTTTGGTGTGTGGTTTTTGAGATTCTGGTGAAATTTTTTTGGCATTTAGCCTTGGCACAAGCAACCAGAAGTCAAATTTTAATAAATGTCATGTAGTTATTGAGAGACATAAATAAGAAACAGTCTGTCACTCAAAGAGTAGTAGAGTGGTTTCACAGTCTCTCAGGGACGATACATGTTTGTTGTAACTCCATACCAGAAGGGGACTGGGATGAGGGTATTCTATCATCCCAGTCCTGTGGGGGAAGCTTTTCCCTTGGAGATTTTCTCAGTTTCAGAGGACTGTCTAAGATGAGGTGGACGGCACAGTGAAACCAGTCGACCAGGATGGACTTGGGGCCGTGTGGTGGTGCTACATATACTCTGCAGGTCAGAGAGGAGGTGTGGTACTGATCACGGCTCCTGGGACACTTGATTAGTTTTTTTCTCTTCTTTTTTCCATGCATGGGTACGACTGAATGTTTTCCCTTATGAATAATTTTCAAAGAAGTACTAGATACCAAAGTTGGAGTATGTGGCTGGGTTATTTGATTTCTATGACCCAGTGTGCCCATTAATATATCTTGTTTGTGATTGTACTCCACAAGTAACTTTAAATTTTTGTATAACTTTAAATGTAATGTGTAACTGATTTACACAGCGTGTTTGCAAACTAAAATTACTGTTGCTGCTCCTGTAATGACTATTTTCAATGTTGCACTGCCATTTTTCTGCAAGTAGACGCCAGTTTTGTTGGTTTTAGTGGCTGCAGGATAATTATGTCCAGTCAACTTCAAATGTCGCCGGAGAAGAATCTATGCCCATCAGAAAAGGAGGCTCTGTTTTGTTTCGATTGTACAGATTTTTTTCAGTATAGCGAATCCACAGTCCTACATTTCCTTCACGTGTCGAGGAACCCACTCAAATGCTCACTTCGGTGATTCGTTGTGGTGAAGAGGATAGAGATTGTGGTTGCTATGTATTTTCTCGTGTAACTGTACATAATGTAATGTAGACATTTATCTGCTCTACGTTCTGCAGTGGGTAGTAGGATGCTTTCCGACCACTAGTGGACTAGATCTTCGGTGAATGGTGGAGGGGTGACACGCGAGCTATCAGATTTCCAATGAGTGGCGTGAAGTGTTTTTGTGGTGTCACCTAGGACATCTGTAACACTCTCGTAAGTGTCTCTATGCCTCTCGGCTGTTCTCGGCTCATGCTTCTATAGTCAGGGAAGTTTGTAGTTTCTCCCTATCATCACTCTCTCTTTACCTCCCCCAACACTGTCCATAGAACATAATGAATCCCCCCCCCTCAATACCCTATCAGCTAATTTCTGTGTAATAGATGTGAACGCTGTTTTGCGACCTTTCGAGAAATTTTAATGTGAAGGGAGGGGGTGGGTGAAAAAAGCTGCAGAGTGAGCTGGGGAGAGAAGCCATATTAAATTTAATGTTTTGAACATTGGAATGAATTGTGCAATTCTCCAATTATGCGTTCACAAAGTCAGTGGGGGTTTTCGGCCTGTATTTGTAATAGGAACCCGCGTTTAATGTCCCACCTGTTTGGGATGATTTGGGATAAACAGTGTGGAAAAAAACAATTCGGCAACCAGACGGAAAAAATAGAGGACACCAGTTTTCAGGAGCATCTCCAGCTAAGTGACATTAACCCATAATAATACTAATAATAATGATAATAATAATAAGTAAGTTTATTACTTTGTAAAGGTTACAATGTGTAATACAGTTTTGAATTTGCTAAGTACAAATATTAGCCACTATCATGCTGAGGAATTTCGTGGCAATGAACAGTAGATTTTTTCTTTGGCCATCATAAATTCTAGCTACCAGGGTAAGGTGAGGGTGTGTTGCATCATCATTGTCTTCTTGTGACAACAGGTAAGTTTAATTGCATAAAAATTAAATTCTTCTAAATGATATGGGTTAGGAGGAAAACCTTCCCTTAGTCTCTGTAATTATTTTCTGTGTACCCAGTGGCTGATCATATACAGTCCATGACCACTTTAATTTTACCAGATACCTTGAGATACTCTCTATCTAACCCCTTAAGATACACTATCTAAGTCGGCTGCATATCCCCTCCTAACAAAAGTATGTTTCTGCTTCCCCTCCCAAACGCAATCCGTAACCTAACGTCCTCATCAAATCCTGAGAGTTACAGACATATGTCATGCCTTTTAGTTTACTTCAAGCCGCCTAATAACGGGCAGTAGTTCAGTCACCCCCCACTATGGCCACTTCCGGGGGGTAGTGCACGCACAAAATAGACAGATCCTCGCACCAAAATCTTCCCCTTACTGCATGCTATTCTCCGCAGACGCATACACACTTACAAAAAATGCACGCTTACCCATCCACGACCTTCCACACGCAACACTCTCCCCTCCTTTATTTAAAATGACCACACACCTTTTTAAGGGTTGTTGGCAGGGTCTATTACTTTATAACCTTGCTACCTCCAACAATTTACTACTTCCTGAAATTAAGTTTCTTGGAGGAACACACATCCACCCTTATTTATTAAGAAAACTTACTCAACCATTCTCCTTTTATTCTTCTACATAAGCCATTACATTGCACAGTGTTCCTACACCAATGGCCTGTTTAATTTTCACCCCTGCCTCTTCTCCTCACTCTTTTCCCACTAGAATGTATTTTCTGTAGGTTATCTTCACATTACCGTCTTTCCCCTCCCTTCTTCGATGTCCTCCTATCATGACTCCCATCGCCACCTCTTCCCTCTCCTACCATCCCAGTCTGCTTCCCAGGCCTCTGCGCTGCGTCACACATCATCTGAGTCTGACGTAGCTGCCCGTTTCCCTTGTTACAATATATGTTTCCCCATATCATGGTCTGGGGAAGCCTCACGGTGAAACTTCAACATACACTTACAAGATTTATTAATTCTCACTGACGTCTCTGTCACACTCATTCCCCAAAGGTTCATATCGTTGACAAGCTGGAAGCGATAACTCTCCAGCTTACTTCTTGCTCAGATGTAACTCCCTCCTCAGGCGGTGACAAGGTCTTCAAAACTCCTCAATTATTCCTCTATTTCCAAAACATTCTTCCCGTGGACCATCCCTACAGAAAGTCACTGAAGGAGATTTGGGGCAGGGAAAAACTGAGGGAGGGACTCTCCCCCCAGTCCTATAAAGCTTGCCCCACATCTCACTCCACAAACGACCACGCCCTCCCTCAGGTGATTGATCCTCACCTGCCACCCGTAAGACAGGGGCTGCGTTTCTACCAAGGTTCAGGCACGCGTCTGTTCTTCTCACTATGCTGGAAGCTATGTGGTCAATACTCACCACATAGGCGACACGTACGCCTTGTGTCAGGATATAACTATGACCTGTGTCCTAAATTCCTGAAGATAAAAACGTAAGACGGTAGGGATGAACTGTAATGTCATTTAAGTTTTTAAAGTACCCTTCTGACAAACCTGCGTAGGCACCTGCTAACCACATACCATGCTGGGCAAATGAAACTGTCCCATATTTCTCGACGGACTTTCTCTGATATCAGCTTCATCCGCCTTTCAAAGGGAACAGTTTACGTAACTTTATCCCGGTATAATGCCCTGGATACATCACTCATGCTCACACGTTACAGCAGGTTGTTACATCAAGACTCACGTCCTGAAAACGAGTAACCAACGATTTCATATACTGTCTGCATGTGAGCAGTTTCACGAAGATTCTATTGCGATCCATTCAAAAGCCACTCCATATAAAGATCTCCATCTTGAATTCCATACGTCTCTCTAATGATCTTAGGTAGGGACCTTGCGCTGAAACTAGGAATTTTTACCTCTACTCATTACGGAATTATACTCTACTAACTGGCATACTTTGCTGCCCTCTTCTCAATCATGGTGTAGTGTCCGTGGTGAAGTGTACTGTAGTCAGTGGTGACGTGTACTTAGCGTGTGAAGACCTGTTTGTGTGCTCTCTGTGAATCTGAAACAGGGATGCCCTCTTCTTGAGCTACTTTACCAGCAAGTGAGAGAAGAGCTCGAAATTGCTAAGATGGAGGATACGGCGATTAACGTGAGGGAGAACAGAGGATTCGATCCCCCCCCCCCCCCCCCCCCTAGTAATCCTTCTGTTGATGAGTCCCCAGGTTAAGAGGGGTGCTTGGTCTGTGGCGGCCCGCGGGCAACGTGGAACAAGCTGACGATCACAAGAAAGAAAAACGGTTTGGAGAGGCAGAAAGAGAAACAACGAGGAAACCAGAAAGACTACCGTGGATACTTCCAACCCATTCTCGGTGCTACTGACGAATGTGAGTGTTCTACTGGGAATGCCACAACGACGCACCAAAGAAGGATTGGCAGACGTGGAGTAAGGACATCCCTAGAAACCAACGAAGACCATCGAGGACGTCTTGACGAATCTACAAGTGGTTTTGTAATGCTACCTGGCGGAATGTGAGTCGACTACTCGGAGCATCACGACAGACGGACGCCCAAGGAAGGTAAAAACATTGTTGTTGTTGGGGATAGCCAGATTAGGATGCATGGAGAGGCATTCTGCTTGAAAGGCTAGGAAGTAGGAGGCGAGAGTGTGTTTTCCTGGGGCTGGGATGAAGGATATGTTAGCCGTCTGATGACATCATGAGAGGTAATGTGGTGCAACCTATTATCGTCTCAGTGATGCTGGGGCAACGATGTTGGCAGACGTAGGAGTGACACCTGATTAGCAGGTATAGGACAGCAATTAGAGATAATTAGGAGGAAGGGTGGGAAACCTGGTCATATGTGGGCATTTTGCAAGCGAAGAGGAGTTGGAAAAATGAATGGTTTGTCCAGAGCAATTGGTGTCAATAGCTGGCTGGACAAATTCTGTAAGGAAAATGCGGGAACATCATTGACAACTGGTACCTCATTCTATGGCAGAAATGAAGGTATGCCAGGGATGGGGTTCTTCACCTTATCTAGGGTGTGGGGTGGAGCACTGGCCAACGCAGTGGGAGGGAGCTGTTATGGTCTTTAAACTAGGAATAGTTAGTGGTATGGGTCTGTGGCGGAAAAACTGTGAAGTCGCAGGGTAGTAATTGAGTACTAGAAGAACTAGCAATAGGCAAAATGTGGTGGATATGAAAGCCAGTGGCACTAATTGACAAGGCAGTTATAGGTTTAGTGGAATAACATAAAGGAGCAGCAGGAAGGGTAAAGAGAGAGGGGGATCTTTAATATTTATTTCACAAATAGTCGCAGTGCTAGGAGTAAGATGGACGAGTTGAGACTAGTTGGCTAGTGCAGGTAACATAGTTATATTTGCCATTACAGAGACGTGGTTTAATTTCTAAAAAAGTGGAGACATGCCTGCAGAATGTTCACATTCAGGGTTTTAAATTGTTTCAAAGTAGATAGAAGTATAGGAAGAGGGGTGGCGTGGCATTGTATGTCGAGATCGCTTGAACGTTTGCATATTAAAAAAGGGTATTAAGTCTGAAGTAACACATACAGAGTCTGTTTGATAGAATTTTCCAGAGGGGCATGGAAAAATTAATTTTAGGTGTGATATTACCGTCCCCCTAATTAAGATAGGGACAGGGGAGACTACTATGGGAGGAAGGGAAATTGTTAGGGCCACAAGGCACGTAATGTTAGTAATTCTAGGAGACTTTAACTTTTAGTCATATTGATTGGGAATTTCTTGACTGGGAATTTAGGAATCATAGACTTCTTTTAGAAGTAGTTCAGGATTATTTTTTGAAGCAGTTTGTGACAGACCTTACAAGGGGTAATAACCTGCTTGACTTAGTTCTGGCAAACAATGAATCCCTTGTTAATAATTTAGAAGTTTCAGAGGAACTGGGTGCTAGCGACTACAAATCAATTACATTTAGCATTGAATGGAAGTATGATAGTAGGGATAACTCAGTAACGGTCCAGATTTTCGCTTAGCAGATTTACGATGGGCTTAGAGAACACTTATCATCTGTTGACTGGGGTAACGAAGAGAGCTAATCAATATGACAGCTTTCTGAACTCCATACATGCTGCTCAAAGAACGTTTATCCCTTATAAAGAAATTAGATCAAACAGATCTATTATTCACCCAAAATGGATGAATAATAGCCTGAAATATCTACTAGGGCATAAGAAAGGAATTTATAGGCGTATCAAAAGAGGTGAGGGTCATCTTATGAATCAGTATATTGATATTAAGAGGGACATTAAAAAAGGGGATAAGAAAAGCTAAAAGGACTATGAAATTAAAGTTGCTAGGATTCTAAAACTAACCCAAAAAGTTTTTTCCAGGTATATAGAACAAAAGTCAGAGATAAGATAGGTCCCCTTAAAAATAACTATGGGCATCTTACTGACAAAGAGAATGAAATGTGCTCGATTTTAAATAATTATTTTCTCTCGGTTTTTACACAGGAAGACACTAATAATATTCAGTAATTAATTTTTATAGTGGGCCAGAAGAAGATAAATTATGTAACATCACAGTCACTAGTGAAATGGTTGTGAAGCAGATAGACAGACTGAAGCAAAATAAGTCGCCGGGTCCTGATGAGTTTTTTCAAGGGTTCTTAAGGAATGCAAAATGGAACTCTGTGAACCATTAACTAATATTTTTAATTTATCTCTTCAAACAGGTGTAGTGTCTGATATGTGGAAGATGGCTAATGTAATTGTAGGCAAATTACTAGACTCAATTATAGCTGAGATTATAAGAAGCCATCTCGATAACCATAGCTTGATTAATGATACTCAGCATGGATTCACAAGAGGCCGGTCTTGTCTAACTAATTTATTATCTTTCTTCAGTAAAGCTTTGAGGCTGTTGACCACGATAAAGAATTTGATATCATTTATTTAGATTTTAGTAAGGCGTTTGATAGAGTTCCGCATCAAAGACTGTTAAAGAAAGTAGCAGCTCGTGGCATTGGGGGAAGGGTGCTCTCGTGGATCGAATCATGGCTCACAGACAGGAAGCAGAGCGTGTCCATATATGGGGTTAAATCGAGTGGGGTTCAGTAAACAAGTGGCGTTCCACAGGGATCAGTCTTGGGCCCGTTGTTGTTTATAATACATATCAATGATCTTGATGAAGGAATTACTAGTGATATGAGCAAATTCGCCGATGACCTGTTTGTGTGCTCTTGAGTGCTGACCTGTACTTAACTCTGTGAAGAAGTGTTTTGTTTGCTCCCGTGGACTGAACCAAGATGCCCTCCATCGAGCAACTTTACCAGCAACTTAAGGAAGAATTGAGGGCAGCGAAGATGGAGATACGGCGATTGACCGAGGAAAACAAGAGATTCGTAGTAGTCCTCCTGTTTCGAGTCCTCAGGTCAAGAAGGGATCGTGGTCAGTGGTTGGACAGCAGGGGACGACGAAGTTGACGATCAAGAAGACGAATGAAAGCCAGAAACGATGAAGAAGAAAGAGACTGCTGTGGAAACTTCCCGTGGAAACCTCCAACGCATTCTCGGTGCTACCCGACGAAGTGAGTTACTATGGGA
>NW_026474765.1:0-10942 GCF_026875155.1 Cherax quadricarinatus
CATTCACTCAGTCCACCTTTGTTTTGCAGAACGTTACCTACCTCACCCCCTGGGGGGATTCCGGGGTCAATGCCTCTTCACCCAGCCCTTTTGACAAGGCCCCCGGGGGATCAGGGCCTGAAAAACCCGGGCGTTTTGCTGGCCGACGTATCCACGTAAGATCCACAGCACATGTCCAACGTATAAACCACATTTAAAAAACTAAAAGCATATCTAAAAACCCCTCCTTCAGAGTGCGGCATTGTTCTTCCCACCTCCAGGACTCAATCCGGCAAACGGTTTTCCCCCAAACCCCCTTCAGTTTTACTTTGCTCACAGTATAACAGCACGTCATTCAGAAAAATATTTGCCTCTACTCCCTCCTATTTAACAGCTAAAACCACATTTTGCGGGAAGTTAAGTCCCTCGCAGTAAAAAACGTCAGTCCATTCGTTCCCAGACTTTTTCAACTTTTTAATCACTCCAAAACATTTTCTTATTGTCCAAAATTGTTGATAGCCTCTCACCCACTCCATTTGCTCCCTTTTAAATTCCTTCACCATCTCCAAACCTCTCTTTTTATCTTATATAATTCCCCTCCACACCCCACTTTCTCTTTTGTGAAAACCTCTCATAAAGTAATTTTTCTCTTTCTTTTACTCTCTTACCTCATCATTCCACCAATCACTCGTCTTCCCCTCCCGAACCCCCCCCATGTATTTCCACAAACTGAACACTCAACACTGCATTTTTTAAAACTACTCCATACCTTTTCACCCCATTGCCAAAAACTCTCACACCCCCCCTTTCTTCCAATATTTTTATATCTTACCCAGACGCATCCCCCGTTGTTAATAAACCTTCTCCTCTCTCACTTTCTGTTACCATTATCTTCCCTTTTTTTCTCACGTAGCTGCAACAAAAATATGTTTATTTATCTGTCTAAAAACCTATTGGAGTCTCCTGGAAGGGGGATTTCCTGGGTTTAATGCCCAGCCCCAGCAACGACAGCCCCCAGTGGGTCAGGGGTCATTAAACCAGCTGTTTCTGCTCGCGCACTATCCAACATACAAACCAGCCCGTGTAAATATGCACAATCTGAAGTCCCCCAATCAAATTTTTATCCACCCCTACATATCCATAACTACTGTCATTACTCCCCTATACATATCTCGTTTTGTATTTTTCCTATATTTCAAGAGAGGGAACATAACTATGTCTAAAATTAAATCTTGAGAATATATAACAAACTACAACACACACACACACTCACACACAATTCTCGAGAGAGCAGCGAGCCGCGAGCGAGAACGAAGATAGCAGCTCGAATCGAGGTGTATATAATAAAAAAAAAAAAAAAAAAGAATACCACGTTATATATGGGGGTTTGAGTATAATTTAAGGGGATGAAATGGGAATGGAGTATAGATATGAAATTAGGAGGGTATTGTGGGGGGGTGTGAGGGTAAACTTATGATGAAGTAAGTTTGGTTTTATAAGGATGAGATAGAGATAGTTATGTGAAATATTTTCAGTAATTGGTTGATATCTGACTAGAGATTAGTTTTGTTGTTAGTTTGTTATGTCTAAAACTGATTGAGTATAAAGGGAGGTAATCATGGGTTAAGGAAATGATAGGAAAAGGAATAGAACAGCATCCATGGCTCAGCCTCTTTAAACAAGCGTTGCTGACTGACTAAAATTGAAAAAGGCTGTGTTCACCTCACACAACAGTGCTACCAAACATATCAATCCCACGGCACATTACTAACGATGATAAAACCTATCTAATTTTTACAACCTCTACATAGGTCCAGTATGCTTCTGTACATTAAATACATATATCAATATATCTCTGGGTACGTTAAGGCTGTGCGGGGCGTGGGAGTGAGTGTGTGCGTTGGGGTACACTCTCACATATTGTCATAATCAAAACAAACTACTAGGAATTATCACATCGATATCTCTCACAACAAAATCTCTAACTCGGATACATAGCGGACATCTGTAAACCAAATCAGAGTGTGGGACACTGGGGGGTGGGGCGCGCGCGCGGGGAACCTCTACTATAAAACCCATTACGAATCGATCTGGCAAAAAAATGGTTATTGGTAAATGGGTTAAATCTATCTATCTCTGTTTCACTATCACTCTCTCTATCTATCTAATCTATCACAGTGGGCGTCTGGGGCAGGGGTGCGGTATTGATAGAGAGATACGCAATATATATATATGTGGAGTTTGTGTGATTTAGTATGTGTGTGTTGTTATTTGTTTTTTATAAAATTTGATTATTAATTTAAATTAGTTTTTAGTATTTTATTGGTTTGTTTTTAGAGAGTTTTTAGTTAATATATATAAAGTTTTTTATAGATATATATTTTGTTTATTGTTAGTTAATGATATTATATAGTTTGTTATATATATATGTTATATATATAATTTAAGTGTTAGATATATAGTGATATATATATTTATGTGTATGTGTGTGTGTGAGGTGTGTTGTGTGTTGTGTGTGTGTGGTGTGTGTGTGGTGTGTTGGTGTGTGTGTGTGGTGTGTGTGTGTGTTGTTGTTTGTGTCATGATGCCGTATAGGTAAAATGCGATTTTTTGTCTTAAATAGCAACGCTCTTACCGAATAATGCAAGGGAAAATTTGTGTATACAATAATTTCGAAAACTCTTTCTCGATAGCTAACCAAAAAAAAATATATTCCATTGTGTTTATTTTTTATTAAATTATTGTAACTTATCTAAAATATATTTAGTTGGATTAGGCTAATTAAATCGCGCTTGGTATAAGGGTTAAAAATTTTATCTAAGGTTCGTTTGGTACAAAATTATTTATTTTTACATTACCATAATGAAAAAAATATATTTTAGCGATGCAAAAGAGAAAATTCTTATAAGGACTTAATTTTAAATGAGTTGTTGCTAATTGGGACCGTTTTTACCTATTCGGCACGACAAATATATAATATAGCGTGAAGGAGGGAGCCAGTTTGTGGTGCTACTTACATTAATAAAGAACAATAATTAATAATAAATAATATATTTTATTTCTACAAGAACATGTACAAGGTATACTGGTCTAGCTGACATCAGTGACCAATACTATTATATAGACAGCCCACTTGTCTTATGCAGAGGATTTCTGGCAAAATAGTTCAGTTTTGTCCCATGATGCGAGCCCCACTCCAGTACGACTAGTCGATTCAGGTACCGAACGTCCAAGGTACCCTTTTATACTGAGGTGAACATGGATAACAGTGTCTTAAGGAAACAAAACGTCCTAATGTGTTCCACCGTACCGGAATTCGATCCCGCAACCTCAGGGTGTAGCTTGAGTGCGCTAGCGATCGAGCTACTGGACACATTTTGTGTGTAAACGAAGTACCAATATGTTGGCAGGGTCAGTTTTCGGCAGTATATCAGCTGGTGACCTGTACTTATCTCAGTGTGTCCCTGCACGTAACTCTTTGAAAAGTGTCTTGTTTCGTGCTCAACCCCGTGGACTGAGCCAAGAAAGCCCTCCATCGAGCAACTTTACCAACAGCTTAAGGAAGAAAGGAGGTACGAAGATGGAGATACGGCGATTGACCGAGGAAAAACAAGAGCTTCTCTACGAAGTAGAACCTCAGCTGTTACGAGCTCCTCAGGTCACGAAGGGAAATCAAGGTCAGTGGCTGGAGAGCATGGGACGAATTGACGATCAAGAAGACGAAAGGACAGCCAGAAACGATAAGAAGAAATAGACTGCGTGGAAAACTGTTGGACAACCTCCACGCATTCTCGGTGCTCCCCGACGAATGTGAGTCGACTACTGGGATCGTCAGGACGAAGACAACATGGAAGTAGAATATGTTGTTGTTGGGGATGCCAGTTGTTATATACATGGATTAGGCTTCTGCTTGAAGACTAGAGAGGAATCAGAGGGTTTGCTTTCTCCCTGTGGCTGGGATGGAGGACAAGTTAGCCGCTATGACAACATCAAGAACGGGTAATTGGATCAATCCTATTATTTGCCTCAGTGCAGAGGCAATGATGTCGGTCAAGCAATATTAAAGAAGTGAGGATTTAGTTAGAAAGTTCCGGCGATCGGCTTATAGCAAAAATTAGGAAGAAGGGGGGGGGCGCCCTGTAAATGGGCATTTACCAAGAAGAGGTGTTTTGGTAATTATGGATTTTTATTTTATTTTTTGTCCAAGCAATTGAGCATTAATTGTTGGCTGAAAAACACGTTAGATAATGCATGTACCATCATTGACAACTGGACAACTTCTATGACGAAATGACATGTATCCAGGATGGGTTCCACTTCTCCAGGGAAGGTGTGGGTTTTTCTCTTGCTAGCTCAGTTAGGGGGTTGTAAGACTTTAAACTAGGATAAGTCGAGGTCTGGTTTTAGAAATGATAATACTGAGTATGGATATATTTGACTTATGCTCTGATATCTTACGAACATAAATAGTAACGAAAAACATAAGAACCGAAGAACACTGCAGAAGGCAGACTGAGCCCATGCAGGACAGTCCAAGTCTCCACCGGGCATAAGGCCATGCACCCCACCCTCTGTCCAGGCATCGGTCACATGACATAAGCGGAAGGCTCACAACTTCCAAACCAGACCTGGTAGCATCAAGCGATCAGGTCCAACTCACCACCCACCATACATCCACTCATGATTATCCAACCTATTTTTAAAGCTACACAACGTAGTGGCCTTCTAATAACTGTACACGGGAGTTTGGTCCACTCATCCACAACCTATTACCAAACAAAACTTTCAGCGCCCGTTATATCCTTCCTGAATCTGAAATTTTTCCAACTTAAAACCATTAGCCTGCAGTCCTGTCAAGGCTAGATATTTTTCAGCCCACTAGTACATCCCCTTTTATTTATTCCGTCTTACCAGATTTTATACACCTCAATCCTAATCCCCCCTAATTTCTACGTCTTCTTTTCTAGAGAGTGCAGATTCAGGGCCCCTTAGTCCTAATCCTCATAGGGAAGGTTTTCTGATACATGGGATCAAGCTTTTGTCATCCTCCTTTGTACATTTACCAGAGAAATTTATATCCATCCTGTAATACGGTGACCAAAAACTGGTGCAGCATAATCTAAATGAGGGCCTAACCAAGGATTATAGAGTGAAGAACAACCTGAAGGAACATCTAATTATTATATGCCTTCTTGATATGAAAGCCAAGGGATCAATTAGCTGTAATTGCGAACACTTATGCACTGTTGTCTTGGTTTCAGATTACTGCTAACCAGAACTCTCAATCTTTATCCCGCATCGCGTAATATAAGATCTACATTATTTAGTTTAATCTGTGCATGGTATTGACCTTTCCCAAAACAATTTAGAACTTTGCATTTGTCTATATTAAACTGCACTGCATCTGCACTACTCCGACCACTGCCTCAGTCTATTCAAATCTTTCCTGAGTGCTCGAACGTCCTCGTCAGAATGAATTCGACGGCCATTTTGGTGTCGTCGGCAAACTTTCCGATGTCCGCTCTTTATGACCCTCATCTATGTCGTTTATGTAGATTGTGAACAGCAGGGGGCCCCAACACAGACCCCTGTGGAACACCCGCTCGTAACGCTTCCCACTCTCTGATTCTCCCCATTGATGCAAACTCTAACTGCATCTGCTGCCTAGTTGTCAACCATGAGCCTCTAACCAGGAAAAAAATTATCTCCTCCTATTCCATGTGACATTAATTTTCCTCAATAGTCCTCTCTGATGTGGCCCTGTTCAAAACCTTACTGGAAGTCCAAATATACACTATCATATATCATTACCCATGATCTACCTCCTCCAATACCTTAGGTAAAAAAGTTAATAAATTCGTAGGCAGGAACGGGGCGTTCCTGCCTGAGATTCGTTGATTAATTTATGCTTTTCATGTGGCTACGAACGCGCCTTCGGCAATTATTGATTCCCATAAAATTTTCCCACTATGGAGGTTAGGCTTTATTGATCTATAGTTCGAAGCTAAGGACCTGTTCCAACCTGTTTTTGAAAATAGTATCACATTTGCCATTTTCCCCACTATCGGCACCATGCCAGTTTGTAGTGATTTTTTATGTTGAAAAGATTAGCCAAAGGTGGCTAAGCTCCTCTTTACCATTCCCTTTAGAACCCTTGCATACAGTTCATCAGGGCCTGGGATTTGTTAGGTTTTTAGAATTATCTATTTGCCTAAGGCCATGTCACTTCTGACCCTAATGCTGCACAGTTTATTATCGTCCTGTTCTTCATACATTAAAACATTACTGAATACGCTGGTATCCTCCTGAGTAAAAACTGAGAGGAAGAATGTGTTTACAAATTCTACACATTTCCTTATCACTGTCCAGTGAGCTGAACCGAGGAAACTTTTGAGTGGGCCTATCTTGTCCCGATCAGACTTCTGTATACCTGAAAGGATCCTTTTGGGTTAGTCCCCTTCGATTTCTCTAGCAACTTTAACCTCATAATCTCATTTTGCTTTTCTAATTCCCTTTTTTATTTCTCTCTTACAATTGAATATATGATTTCTATAGTTGCCCCTCTCACTTCTTTTGATTGCCTATATATGCCTCTCTTTTGACCATCAGATATATTAATCTATTGTTCATCCATTTAGGATCATTTTTTTGATCTGATTCCCTATTTGGAACATAATTTGACCGTAGCAGCTAGAACTATGCCCTGTAAAGCATCAAACGGCAACCAACACCACCGTAACATGACCCTTAGTCAGGTCATTCCAGTTCAGCCCCCACCTAATAATTTTTCAGTCTCTATAAAATCAGCCAAGCGAAAGTCAGGGAACGGAGACTTTGATTGGACCATTATTATGGATTCCCATATATATTAAAACTGAGTGAATTGTGATCACTTTTTCCCAAGCTCAATCCTTAACCTCAGATCATATAAATTCAGTGTTTCACTACTCTGGCAAGAACCAAGTCAAGGAGGTTTTTCCCCTAGTAGGCTCTGTCCACAAACAGTTTAAAAAATAACAATCCTGATCGTATCAAGAAAGTCACCTGACCTCTAAATTTCCTGTCAAATTGCTCCAGTCAATCTGCCTAGAGTTGATAATCTCCCATAGCACAACATTGTTCCGTATGTAGATGCCTTACGAATTTCGTCCTCATAATTAAGGTTACTGCACTCCCTATCAAGATTGGGGCCCCCTGTAAATCAAACCCAAAATTAGTTTTTTCTCTGGTAATGATAATTTCAGAAATTGTGGTAAAATCAAAGATGAATAGGAAAAGTGGCAAAGAAAAAACATAATGATTGTATGTTAATGCAAAACCAGTCGCAGTGCAAGAAATAAAATAAATGAAACTACGTTTGGTAGCATGTGCTGGGAACTTATGATATCATAGCATTAACTCGAAACGTGGTATGATTTAAAGAGTCGGAGATATAGACTGCAGAGTAAAATATCAGGGATTTAAGTTTGTTCAATGTGGATAGATGTAATGGGAAGGGGGAGGAGTAGCATTATATGTTATCGAGAAAATATTAATTGTTTCTTAAAAACAGTATAAAAATAGATGGAACAGTAACAGAATCTGTTGGGTAGAGTTTGTAGAGGGTCAAGAAAAACTAATTCTAGGTGTAATATACGACCTCCAGGCTTGGATCACGATAGAGTGGAGACTTCGTTGGGACGAAATTTTTAGGGCTTCTAGAGACAATAACATAGTCATAGTAGGGGGCTTTAATTTAGGTCAAATTGACCTGGAATTCTTTGACAGGCAATCTAGAGTCCAGTGACTTTAATGGAAACAATTCAGGACTGTTTTCTGAAGCAGTGCGTAACAGAGCCTACCAGGGGTAATAATTTGCTAGACCTAGTCTTGTCAAATAAGGAAACACTCGTAAATAATCTGGAGATCACTGAAGAGCTTGGCGCAAGTGATCACAAATCCATCACTTTTAGCATTAACTGGGAATGCAAGAATAATGATAATACAGTAAAAATCCCTGATTTTCTTTCTGCCGATTATAATGGACTTAGGGAACATCTGTCTAATCTTGATTGGGGTATTCTAGCTAATGATTTTATTGACGATAATCATACTTATGAATATGAAGGGATCTGCTTTTATGATTGTTTTCTTAATAATGTACACCGTGCCCAGAGTATATACATTCCCCAGAGAGAAATTAGGTCTAATAATAACGATCCCAAATGGGTTAACAGGAGGCTAAAGCATCTATTAGGGGAGAAAAGGGGAATTTATAGGCGAGAGGTTAACCTTACTGACCAATATGTTCAGCTTAAAAGAGAAGAAAAAAGGGGATTAGAAAGGCTAAACGTGACTATGAAATTATAGTTGCTAATAAGCCAAAGACTAATCCAAAGGGGTTCTTTCAAGTGTATAGGACGAAGGTGAAGGAAAAAGTAGGACCTCTGAAAATTGAGAATGGACAGCTGACGGATAAAGAACTGGAAATGTGTTCCTTATTTAATGACTATTTTTTGTCAGTTTTTACACAGGAAGATGTAAATGAGATTCCAGTAATTAACAATTATTTAGTTCCTGATGAATTTAAATTAACTAATATTTCTGTCACGAGGGACATGGTTATTAAACAGATAGACAAACTGAAGCAAAATAAGTCCCCGGAACCCGATGAGTTGCTTTCCAGGGTACTTAAGGAATGCAAGATGGAGCTTAGTCAGCCAATAACGAGTGTGTTTAATACGTCCATCCTTACCGTGTTGTGCCAGATTGTGAAGATGGCTAATAAGAACATAAGAACATAAGAAAGGAGGAACACTGCAGCAAGCCTGTTGGCCCATACTAGGCAGGTCCTTTACAATTCATCCCACTAACAAACATTTGACCAACCCAATTTTCAATGCCACCCAAGAAACAAGCTCCGATGTGAAAGTCCCTCTCAAATCCACCCCCCACCATGTACTTATCCAACCAAATTTTGGGAAACCCCCCCAAATCCTCCCCAATAACCCAACTGGGTAACTGTTCCACTCACTACACCCTATATCCAAACCATACTTTCCTATTCCTTTCTAAATCTAAACTTTCTAATTTAAACCATTACTTCGGGTTCTCTCTTTGGGGAGATATCCCAAGACCTTTTTAATATCCCCTTTTATTAATACCCACTTCCACTTATACCTTCGACAGGTCTCCCCTCATTCTTCGTCTAACGTGAATGTAACTTAAGAGTCTTCAATCTTTCTCTAAGGAAATTTCAAAAGCTATTATTAATTTTTCATCCTACCTAATTTTTTCTAACGAATTTAAGTCCATTCTGAATATGGGACCCAAAAAAGAGCTGCATAATAGGTGAGGCCTTACAATGAAGTTTAAAAAACTGCATATGACCCCTGCTTCTTTTCTTACACTTCTTTATATAAATCCCGTAACTATTTGCTTTTTTCGTACGCTTAGGGATTGCGTCTGGTTTAAAAGGGTTTCTGCTACCAAAACCCCCAAGTCCTTTTCGCAATCTGTATGGGTAAGTTCTACATTATTTAACTTATAAGTGCTAGGGTTATGGACACTCCCGAGCTCAGAACCTTGCATTTATCTACATTGAACTGCATCTGCCACTTTTCTGACCAAGAGTAGAGTTTGTCTAAATCCTCCTGAAGTTCCCTAACATCTACGTTTGAATCAATTATCCTACCTATCTTCGTGTCATCGGCGAATTTGCTCATATCACTAGTAATTCCTTCATCAAGATCATTGATATATATTATGAACAACAACGGGCCCAAGACTGATCCCTGTGGAACGCCACTTGTTACTGATCCCCACTCGGATTTAACCCCATTTATGGACACTCTCTGCTTCCTGTCAGTGAGCCATGACTCGATCCACGAGAGCACCCTTCCCCCAATGCCATGAGCTGCTACTTTCTTCAACAGTCTTTGGTGCGGAACTCTATCAAATGCCTTACTAAAATCTAAGTAAACAATATCAAATTCTTTATCGTGGTCAACAGCCTCAAAAGCTTTACTGAAGAAAGTTAATAAATTAGTTAGACAAGACAGGCCTCTTGTGAATCCATGCTGAGTATCCTTAATCAAGCTATGCTTATCGAGATGGCTTCTTATAATCTCAGCTATAATTGACTCTAGTAATTTGCCTACAATTGAGGTCAGGCTTATTGGGCGGTAATTTGACGGTAACGACTTGTCCCCTGTTTTAAAAATAGGAATTACATTAGCCATCTTCCACATATCAGACACTACACCTGTTTGAAGAGATAAATTAAAAATATTAGTTAATGGTTCACAGACTTCCTTTTTGCATTCCTTAAGAACCCTTGAAAAAACCTCATCAGGACCCGGTGACTTATTTTGCTTCAGTCGGTCTACTGCTTCACAACCATTTCACTGTGACTGTGGGTGTTACATAATTTATCTTCTTCTGATCCACTATAAAAATTAATTACCGGAATATTATTAGTGTCTTCCTGTGTAAAAACCGAGAGAAAATAATTATTTAAAATCGAGCACATTTCATTCTCTTTGTCAGTAAGATGCCCATAGTTATTTTTAAGGGGACCTATCTTATCTCTGACTTTTGTTCTATAGACCTGGAAAAAACTTTTTGGGTTAGTTTTAGAATCCCTAGCAACTTTAATTTCATAGTCCTTTTTAGCTTTTCTTATCCCTTTTTTAATGTCCCTCTTAATGTCAATATACTGATTCATAAGATGACCCTCGCCTCTTTTGATACGCCTATAAATTCCTTTCTTATGCCCTAGTAGATATTTCAGCCTATTATTCATCCATTTTGGGTCATTTCTATTTGATCTAATTTCCTTATAAGGGATAAACGTTCTTTGAGCAGCATGTATTGTATTCAGAAAACTGTCATATTGATAGCTCTCTTCGTTACCCCCCAACAGATGATAATGTTCTCAACCCATGTAATTGTAAGCGAAAATCTGGGACTGTTTTGAGTTTTC
>NW_026474766.1:0-10926 GCF_026875155.1 Cherax quadricarinatus
TACATGAAAACCCGGGAAGAGATACTTTCGAAGTGCCTGTTAACAGATGGTGAAGTAAGAGGAATTAAAATCGGGAGTCATTCAGGAAAACAAAGACCCCTGGACAACTACAAGTCTGGTCCAGCAAATGGCTCCTTGAATTTAACCCCACCAAATGCAAAGTATGGCCAAAGACTGCAAAACTCACTCAAGGAAAAAGATCTTAGGGTGAATATAATACCGAATATAATACTGAGGCGCTCATTAACCAGATAACTGTTGCAGCATATGGGCGCATGGCAAACCTAAGAATAGCGTTCCGTTAACTCATTAAGGAATACTTCAAGACTCTGTTCACCACGTACGTCAGGCCCATATTTGTGTATGCAGCACCAATTTGGAATCCACACCTGGTTAAGCACGACAAGAAATTAGAGAAAGTGCAAAAGTTTGCAACAAGACTAGTCCCACAGTTAAAGGGATTGTCCTACGAAGAAAGGTTAAGGGAAATCGGTCTGACGAGGCTGGAGGACAGGAGAGTTAGGGCAAAACATGATCATGACATATAAAATACTGTGAAGAATTGACAAGGTGGACAAGGACAGAATGTTCCAGAGATGGGACACAGACACAAGAGGTCACAATTGGAAGTTGAAGACTCGGAAGAGTCAAAAGGATGTTACGATGTATTTCTTCAGTCATAGAGTTATCGGAAGTGGAATAGCATAGAAAGTGACGTAGTGGATGCAGGAACCATACATGGTTTTAAGACGAAGTTTGATAAAGCTTGGGGAAAATTAGGGAACGGCAAAGAAGACCACAGACGGAGTACAGTCGAAGGGGCCAGAGACTACAAGCCTCACTCAAGGAAATGGATCTTGAGGTGAGCATAACAGCGGATACATCTACTGGGGCGCACATCAACCAAATAACTGCTGCAGCATACGGGCGCCTAGCAAACCCAAGGACAGCATTCCGACATCTAAATAAGAACTCATTCAGGACTCTGTACACTGTGTATGTTAGGCTCATATTGGAGTATGCGGCACCAGTTTGGAACTCACACCTAGCCAAGCATGTAAGGAAACTAAAGAAAGTGCCAAGGTTTGCAACAAGACTAGTCCCAGAGCTAAGAGGTATGTCCTACGAGGAGAGGTTAAGGGAAATCGATCCGACGACACTGGAAGACAGGAGATATAGGGGGGATATGATAACAACATATAAAATACTGAGAGGAATCGACAAGGTGAACAGAGACAGGATGATCTATAAAAGGGACACAGCAACAAGGGATCACATTTGGAAGTTGAAGACTCAGATAAATCACAGGGATGTTAGGAAGTATTTCTTCAGTCACAGATTTGTCAGGAAGTGGAATAGTCTGGGTAGTGATGTAGTGAAGGCAGCATCCATACATAGCTTTAAGAAGAAGTATGATAAAGCTCATGGAGAGGGAAGAGTGACCTAGTAGTGGCAGTGAAGAGGCGGGGCCAGGAGCTGTGACACGACCTCTGCAACCACAACTAGGTGAGTACACACACACATATTCACACACGCACTAAACTATAGACCTGTGTCATTGACGTGTATAGTATGAAAAATTATGGAGAAGATTATCAGGAGGAGAGTGGTGGAGCACCTGGAACGGAACAAGAGTATAAATGCCTTCTGGAGTTTTTTGATAAAATAACAGAAGTAAGACACGAGAGAGAGGGGTGGGTTGATTGCATCTTCTTGAACTGCAAGAAGGCCTTTGACACAGTTCCTCACAAGAGATTAGTGCAGAAGCTAGAGCATCAGGCGCATATAACAGGAAGGGCACTGCAATGGATCAGAGAATACCTGACAGGGAGCAACAACGATCATGGTACGGTAATGATGTATCAAAGTGGGCCCTGTGACGAGCGGGGTCCCACGGGGGGTCGGTCCTAGGACCAGTGCTATTTTTGGTATATGTAACGACATGAGGGAAAGGGGTTAGACTCAGAAGTGTCCCTGTTTGCAGATGATGTGAAGTTAATGAGGAGAATTAAATCTGATGAGGACCAGGCAGGACTTAAAAGAGACCTGGACAGACTGGACACCTGGTCCAGCAAATGGTTTCTCGAATTTAATCCTGCCAAATGCAAAGTCATGAAGATAGGGGAAGGGCACAGAAGACCACAGACAGAGTATAGGCTAGGTGGCCAAAGACTGCAAACCTCACTAAAGGAGAAAGACCCTTGGGAAAGTGAGTATAACACCGAGCATGCCCCCCGGAAGCACACATCAATCAGAAAAACTGCTGCAGCATATGGGCGCCTGGAAAAACCTGAGAACAGCATTCCGATACCTTAGTAAGGAATCATTCAAGACACTGTACACCGTGTATGTCAGGCCCATACTGGAGTATGCAGCACTGTTTGGAACCCGCACTTGATAAAGCACGTCAAGAAACTAGAGAAAGTACAAAGGTTTGCGACAAAGTTAGTTCCAGAGCTAAGGGGAATGTCCTATGAAGAAAGATGAAGGGAAATCGGCCTGACGACACTGGAGGACAGGAGGGTCAGGGAGACATGATAACGACATAAAAAAATACTGCGTGGAATAGACAAGGTGGACAAAGACAGGATGTTCCAGGGAGGGGGACACAGAAACAAGAGGCCAAAAATTTGGGAAGTTGAAGACACAAAGAGTCAGAG
The DNA here is from genome assembly GCF_026875155.1 of Cherax quadricarinatus. Taxonomy (NCBI): domain Eukaryota; kingdom Metazoa; phylum Arthropoda; class Malacostraca; order Decapoda; family Parastacidae; genus Cherax; species Cherax quadricarinatus. The sequence continues at coordinate 2,661 of NW_026474766.1, forward strand.
AGATATTAGGAAGTATTTCTTCAGTCATAGAGTTGTAAGGCAGTGGAATAGCCTAAAAAATGACGTAGTGGAGGCAGGAACCTTTACAAGTTTTAAGACGAGGTTTAATAAAGCTCATGGAGCGGGAAGAGAGAGGGCCCAGTAGCAACCGGTGAAGAGGCGGGGCCAGGATCTAAGACTCGACCCCTGCAACCACAAAATAGGTGAGTACACACACACACACACACACACACACACACACACACAAACACACACAAACACACACACACCACACACACACACACACACACACATCCCAACACACACATACACACACACACATACACATACACATACACACACACACACACACACACACACACACACACACACAACACAACACACACACAGGCGTTTGACTGGGAAACCTGGAGCCCCATAGGGGCCCCGAAACATGGAGAGCCAAGATGATGGATGTGGTACTGGAAAACCTCATGCATACACATGTTAGAGACACTACCAGAGAGAGAGGTGAGGAGATCCAGCAAGACTGGACCTTGTTTTCACCTTGATTAGTTCGGGACATCAAGGTTTATTATGTATAAAAGGGCCCCATAGGAGCTTAGTGATCATGTGGTTCTGTGCTTTGACTACAAAATTTGAGCTTCAAGTGGAGAGAGTAGGCAGGAATAGAATGGGAAAACCAAACTACAGAAGGGGGGACTACTCAGGCATCAGGAACTTCCTGCAAGACGTTCAGTGGGAGAGAGAAATAAACAGGAAACCAGTACAGGAAATGATGTGACTTGAAAAAGCCCACCGTGTGGGCGAAACGTTGTCAATAAGGATCACATTATACTGAACATGTGTTTATATTTCCAATGGTAGAGGAGGCAGAGGTAAACAATGATAGACGAGGCAGAGGTAAACAATGGTAGTAGGGGCAGAGGTAAATAATGGTAGACGAGGCAGAGGTAAACAATGGTAGAAGGGGCAGAGGTAAACAATGGTAGACGAGGCAGAGGAAAACCCATAAGGAAGAGCGAAGTGAAACACGTGTGTAGACAATGTTTACTGGAGACCAGATTGAAAAATTCACGGTAATGTCTGGTAAGACAAGTTGGCAAGATAGTTCAGGGAGATAAGACAAGTTGAGAAGATAGTCCAGGGAGATAAGACAAAAGGACCAGAGGCCCACTCAAAGGTCCAGAAGGTTGCTGATAGGGAAATTAGATAAAAAATAATTACTTATATGGAAAAATAACAGATTAACATATCTGGTAGGTCAGTATATTCAATTAATTAAAAAGAGAAATTTAGAAAACGGAATAAGAAAAGCCAAAAGAGATCATGAAGTTAAAGTCGCAACGAACTCAACGAATAACTAAAGTATTCTTTCATGAAAATAAGAGAAAGATTATGGACAAGACAGATACAATTATAAGCTGTTCAGGTTAACTGACTGAATAAAGTAAAAGGACACAAGTGCAACTAATGTGACATTTTATTGTGGCAACGTTTCACTTTCCAGGAGCTTTATCAAGCCGTTACGAACAGTGAATCGACGTGTTCAGTCCATCAATCTTGAACAGAATACAGCATATGTGCGGAGAAGTAACTTATATACCGTAGGCAGGAGAGGTGCAGCAGATGTAGGTGGTGTCACATTTGTTCAATGTGGAAGTAGGTCGTGCCCAAGGGTTAGGCAAGCGAAGAATTCTCAAGTATTAAGATCCCAAGAAGTTGCAGTGTCTGACAGGATTGTAAATGAATGGTTCAGAGAACCGACACGTTGATAAATTAGACACATGTGCAACTCTTGGGTATCTTTATTGAGGAAACGTTTCGTCACACAGTGGCTTCCTCAGTCCATACAAAGGGATCGTGAAGAGCAGGAGGAGAAGGAGGTAATCAGTCCCTCAACCTTTGTATGCACTGATGAAGCCACTGTGTGGCGAAACGTTTCCTCAGTAAAGATACCCAAGAGTGGCACATGTGTCTAATTTATCAACATTTCGGTTCTCTGAACCATTCATCTACAATCCTGTCAGACACTGCAACTTCTTGAGATCTTAATACTTGAGAATTCTTCGCTTGCTGTTACTCAGTCTTTTCTAGTTTCTTTTTATTTAAAGGTTAAATACTTCTTAGATATTCATAAATATCTATTAATATCACTTCGTCAGAAACTTTCATTCACATAAGAAAACACTTAAATATAATGTACATCAATATGGTCACTACACTTGTTAATGATCAGAGGAATATTACTGCTTCCTCAAAAAGGACATTACTTGTACGCAAGTAATACTTTAAAAGGGGAACACTTTCCTGAGTAACTCCCTGGCATAAGGAATATATCACTTAAAGTTATAAACTTGATACATGTCGTCACATCGTAAACTGAGGGTAACAGTATATAACTGTCCGCAGACTTCACATCAGAATAAACCTCAAGCTGGTTCAGGAGTTTCTACAACACAATTCTCTATCCAAGTGAGAATAAGCTGGAGTACTGGAGGGGTAGCTCAGTCAATGCACACTGAGTCGGCAGGGAGAGCGAACTGAATTAACACAGTTAATTCCTACATGACATCAACTCGCCAAAGGGGAGAGAGAACAATAGGCTAAACTACCCTCTAAGGACATACCTTATTTCAACTCTTAGCCAGCTGTTACTTACCTACCCAACACATTACTCAAAATACACACACACACACATATATAATATATATATATATATATATAATATATATTTATATATATATATATATAGTAAAATTTTATCCCACATCATACCCGGGTATATTCCTAAATCAGATAATATTATAATATTAAGTGGATAATATATATATAAATTGATCTCATTATGACATTGGCCATAACACTTGCCTAACCCTTGGGCACGACCTACTTCCACATGGACAAATGTGACACCACTTACGGCTCCTGCACCTCTCCTGCCTACGGTATATAAGCCACTTCTCCGCTCATATGTTACAAACACTACTTGGACACAGAGGGTACATATATGCTCAGAGTGAGGTGCAACACTAGTAGCAGAACAATTAACTTGCACATGAGTAAATGGATATAAAAGCTAATTACAAGTTAATTGTTCTACCATATTATATTACCACTACTACTACTACCACCACTAGTATTACACCTCACTCTAAGCCTATATAAACCCTCATTGTCGATGTACTGTTTGTAACGGTTTGACAAAGCTCCTGGAGAGCGAAACGTTGCCACAATAAAAAGTCACTTGTGTCCTTTTACGTTACATATTGTCGGTAATTCTACCAAAATATATACTAGCTGACTGAGAGTTAGAAACAGATGTGCTCAGTCTTCAACACTTATCACAGTAAAGTATCACAAAAGATAAGTACAGTAACATACAAGAACAGTACAGAACAGTAACACAGATCAGTACAGTAACACAAAAGCTCAGCACAGTAGCACAGAAGATCAGTATAGTAGCACAGAAGATCAGTACAGTAACACAGAAGATCAGTACAGTAACACAGAAGATCAGTACAGTACAGTAACACAGAAGAGAAACAATAACAGAATAGTATAGCACAGTAACACAGAAGAGTACAGTACAGTAACACAGAAGAGTACAATTCAGTAATATAACCGTGGCTACTGTCAGGGAGGCTGGAGTGGGAATAACACCACCCTGGCTACTGTCAGGGCTAATGTTGAGGTCGACGCTTTGGAATCAAAATCATTAATCCAAATCTTGAATTATAAATAGCAATTATAAATAGCAACAATAAAATTATTTGCGACCACTGTCAGCCTCAGACCTTGCCACGTGGAGGCCAGTGGTTCGTCTTTAAGGTCCGCCCCCCCCCCCCACCTTCCCCAGGTTCATGTGCCCAGGAATCCATCCGTGGGCCCCCAGATGTCTCCCCTCCTTTACTTCCCAAGGTCAGCATCACTCTTCTCTCTCTCTCTCTCTGCCTTCACCTCAGCCGCCCCAGGTTTGTATCAGGATCCATCGTCCGCCTCCGGATGTTTTCCCCTTCCCCCTTACCCAAGGTCAGCCTCAACCACAACCTTTCCCAAGTTCGTCCGGAATCCATCCGCTCGCTCCCGATGTCTCCCCTTCCCCTTACCTAAGGTCGCGGTGCCTTCCGGTCATGTCTCCAGGACCCACTTATGTCACCTCAGGTGGACTCCCTTCCCCACTTCCCCAGAGGCAACGGTATTCTGCTTTCCTTAGGATCATGTATCCCGAATTTCCATCCGTCTACCGCCCCGATGTCTCCCCTTCCCCACTTACCCAAGGTCAGCCAACCACAACCTTCCCAAGTTCAGTATCCAGGAATCTTTTGTTCGCTCCGGATGTCTTCCTTCCCATTTAAAACCCAAGGTCGGCAGTGCCTCCCGGATCAGTTCCCAGGGTCCACTTTTGTTCCCTTAACTGGATCCTTTCCCCATTCCCAGAGTCCGGTATCGTTCCTTAGGACATGTGTTCGCCCGGTGTCTCCCCTTCCCAAGTCAGCCTCAACCACAACCTTCCCCAATTCATGAAACCAGGAATCCATCGTTCGCTCCGGATGTCTCCCCCTTCCCCCCCTTACCTAAGGTCGGGCGGTGCCTTCCCGGACAGTGTGTCCAGGAGTCCACTTATGTCACTCAGGTGGACTCCCTTCCCCACTTCCCCAGAGTCAACGGTATTCTTGCTTTCCTTAGGATCATGTATCCGTTCGCCAGATGTCTCCCCTCCCCACTACCCAAAAGGGCAGCCTCAACCACAACCTTCCCAAATTCATGATCCAGGAATCCATCCGCTCGCTCCCGGATGTCTCCCCTTCCCCACTTCCCTAAGGTCGGCGGTGCCTCACCCGGACAGTGTCTCCAGGAGTCCACCAGTGTCACCTCAGGTGGACCCCTTCCCTAGTCCCCAGATCAGCGGTTGCCACCTTCAGTGACCTTGCTGGTGGAAATCTTTTTCTTGTCTGAGTGGTCCCCGGTAGAGATGTCCAGTGGTGGAATTACTGGAGGGACACACCAGAAACTTGCGTCCAGTTTAATTTACTCCCACCAAGACAGCCTGACCGTAGGTCATAACGCCACCAAGCTGCCTCACAGTTCCGCCCCCCGAAGGCTAATTAACATTAAATTTGGAAATCCTTTTTATTGCACTATAATTTATACTATGTCGAGCTTTTCTTGTTATTTTCAGTTAAAGTAAATTTTTGGTATTTTATTTTATGTAGATGAATGTCCAAATGTTGAAGAACTTTTCCACCTCCTCAAAACTGATTAAATGTTACACTGTTTTCCCTTTCCATATGACATTGAAAGGTTAACAAGCGCACAAACATACACATTTTATAAGTATTTTCACATACAATTTTACGCTGGTTTACGGTATTTTGGGCGATATTTCTTTGTGAAACATGTAAATTTTATAAAGACGGAACACCGTTTTTGTACATGTTGTACAAGAATGGTATACAATACCGACAGATTGAAATTTAAGAAACATGTGCAACATCTGGGTATCTTCATTGTAGGGCGTTTCGCCATCCAGTGGCTTTATCAATACAAATTCTAGGACATAACTTAAAGATAGTAGAACTATGTACAGAAGATGAGGTAATCATTCCCTCTACCTTGGAGTCGGTGCGAAGAGCACCGTAGTCGTGGAGATTCTGAAGCAGAATAAACGCCTGCGCTTAATACTAACGTCAGGTGGAAATGGGACGGGTAGCAGACGAGGGCATAGTCACTGGTAGGCGGGATTCCCCAGTGGAAGTAGGTCCTACCCAAAGAGATGGGTTGTCGTAGTCGTGAAGGTTATGTACATGTCCTCAGAATCAAGATTCCATGATGTTGCAGTGTCTGACAAGTTGTACAAGAATGGTATAAAATATCGACATCATGGAATCTTGATTCTGAGGACATGTACATAACCTTCACGACTACGACAACCCATCTCTTTGGGTAGGACCTACTTCCACTGGGGAATCCCGCCTACCAGTGACTATGCCCTCGTCTGCTACCCGTCCCATTTCCACCTGACGTTAGTATATAAGCGTCAGGCGTTTTATTTCTGCTTCAGAATCTCCACGACTACGGTGCTCTTCGCACCTACTCCAAGGTTGAGGGACTGATTACCTCATCTTCTGTACATAGTTCTACTATCTTCAAGTTATGTCCTAGAATTTGTATTGATAAAGCCACTGCATGGCGAAACGTCTACAATAAAGATACTCAGATGTTACACATGTGTCTTAATTTCATGTGTACATGTTATTGTGTATGGGTGTCATGTGTACATATTATTGTGTGTTCATGAATATCATGTGTACATGTTATTTTGTAAGAATAAGTGTAACACGGAAGATCAGTACAGTGCAATAACACAGACGACCAGTACAGTACAATAACATACAAGACCAACAAGACCAGTACATTACAAGAACACACAAGACCAGTCAGTACAGTACAATAACACACAAGACTGGTCTTGTGTGTTATTGTACTGTATTGGTCGTCTGTGTTATTGCACTGTACTGATCTTCCGTGTTACACTTATAACAAGACACAAGACCAGTACAGTACAATAACACACAAGACCAGTACAGTACAATAACACACAAGACCAGTACAGTACAATAACACAGAAGACCAGTACAGTACAATAACACACAAGACCAGTACAGTACAATAACACACAAGACCAGTACAGTACAATAACACAGAAGACCAGTACAGTACAATAACACACAAGACCATTACAGTACAATAACACACAAGACCATTACAGTACAATAACACACAAGACCATTACAGTACAATAACACACAAGACCAGTACAGTACAATAACACACAAAAACCAGTTTCAGTACAATAACCACAAGACCAGTACAGTAAAAAAAACACAAAAACCCGTACAATACAATAACACACAAAACCAGTACAGTAAAATAACACACAAAACCAGTACAATACAATAACACACAAGACCATTACAGTACTATAACACACAAGACCAGTACAGTACAATAACACACAAGACCATTACAGTACTATAACACACAAGACCAGTACAGTACTATAACACACAAGACCAGTACAGTACAATAACACACAAGACCATTACAGTACAATAACACACAAGACCAGTACAGTACAATAACACAAACGAAGGCGCTGACTGCTGTGTTGTCCCTCCGTGGATGCCTGAGCGGCAGCGCTAAGTGAAAACACTTTTACATTTCCTACGTCCAAATCTGTTCAAAATATATAAATAACACTAAAACAATAATTACTAGTGCCTTAAACTTTAGAAAATCACAGGACCATTTATAATACCTTAAATATGTATATATAAATATAAGCAAAACCGTTTAAAAATAATAAAATATATTTTCTTCTCCAAAATCCTAAATATATCTTTAACCATGTTTTATAACAATAAATTTTATTCAGAGACACCCCTTAAACATCATAGAATCCTGTTACTATATAATCATATATTCAAAACAAATGCAACTCTCAAAAATCATCTAAGACAACTGTTAATCCTTTCACTGACAAGGTTTAGGCATCCTTCATCATAACTAATTAAATCACATATTTATATTATTCTACCGTTACCAAAATACTCTTCCAACTTTCTCTTGTCTTTAGCCTGGCCTTAAATAATGTAATATTACGTCACCTTCCTATAAGGTACTAAAATTATAAACTGTAAACAATTACAGTGAGTGACAGGCTGTGACAAAGAGGAGGATAGGCTGTGACGGAGCGGAGGATAGGCTGTGACAGAAAGGAAGATAGGCTGTAACAGAGAGGAGGACACGCTTTGACAGAGAGGAGGATAGGCTGCGACAGAGAGGATGACATGCTGTGACGGAGAGAAGGATAGGCTGTGACGGAGAGGACATGCTGTGACGGAGAGGACATGCTGTGACGGAGACGAGGATAGGCTGTGACGGACAGAACATGCTGTGACGGAGATGAGGATAGGCTGTGACGGAGAGGAGGACACGCTGTGGCAGAAAGGAGGATAGGCTGTGGAGAAGAGAGAGCCCTGTGGCGAAGAGAGAGCCTGGTATGGAGAGGACAACCTGTGGCGGAGAGAACAGGTTGTAACAGAAAGGACAGGCTATGATGATAAGTATGGGCTGTATCGGAGAAGACTGGTTGAGACGGAGAGAACAGGCTGCGACAGAAAAGAAAGAAATAACAGGTTATGACGGAAAAACATAAAAACGAAACAGCAAGCTGTCTGATAAATTTAAATTTTCCACCGAT
>NW_026474767.1:0-13082 GCF_026875155.1 Cherax quadricarinatus
TTTATACGGGTTCAAATGTTGAGGTCAGGTGGAGAATGCTGCATCTGATGATCTACCGGGTGGGGTTATACAGTCTTGGGTAGCTTGGCAGGGGTATTGGACAAGTTGTGAGTAGACCTTCTGCAGTGTTCTATGTTCTTATGTGGGATAGCGATGAAGAAGTTTCTTGGCGAGTGGTTCGCTATGTATAGAAGCCGTTGTTCTGGTTGAAATTGTTTGGTTATAGAGATAAGCGATGATTCCAGGATTCTTCGGTATTGAGTGTTGTCTTCTGTGGCGATAAGTCTTGAGTTTCTGCAGTTAATTAAATGGTTGTGTGAATTGCGATGTTGTACACAGGCATTCCTTGTATCATCAGTCCTGCTTGCGTACTGGTGTTCTGAAATACGTGTTTGGAGGTCTCTTGATGTTTCGCCCACATATAATTTGTTGCAGTCATTACAAGGATTATGTATAACCCCTGCAGAGGATGGAGGCTTGTCCTGTCTACTACTGGTGATGTCCTTGATGGTCGTGGTTGTGGAGGTAGATACTTGGAATGATGTATTGGAAAAGATGTTGGAAACATGTTTGGCAATGGAGTTGGTGGGGAGGACTATGTATCTCTTCTCGGCAGTGTCTTCTCTGGGTGTGTTGAAGATGTTTAATGCCGCCGTCTGCAGTCTCTGATGAAGTGACGAGGATAGTGGAGTTTAGAAAATACTTGTTCAATTATAGTGCATTCTTCCTCAGGAACTCATTGCTGCAGATTCTGAGTGCACGCAGGAAGAAGCCTATAATTGCAACCACGTTTGGTTTTGGTGTCGTGGTGAGAGTAGAAGTGGAGAAGATCGTTTTGGTTGGTGGGTTTTCGATAGACTTTAAAACGAAGTTCGTGGTCAGCTTCGCAGAGCAGAACATCAAGGAAAGGAAGAGTGTTGTCGACTTCTTCTTCAAGTGTGAACTGGATTGAATCCTCGACCTGGTTGAGCTTGTCTTGGAGAGCTTGAACGTTGAAGCGTTTAGGAGTTATGAGGAGAATGTCGTCAACATAATGGAGCCAGGTGACAGACGAAGGAATAATGGTGGAGAAACGTTCGGCTTCTAGATGTTCCATGTATAGGTTTGCCAGGACCGCACTGAGTGGCGAACCCATGGGTAGTCCAAAAGTCTGTTGAAAGAGGTGATTTTCGAAAGAGAAACACGTAAAGCCAACACATAGTTCAACAAGGTCGATGAAATCGCTGGCTGGAATGGGAAGATCAAGTGAATCGTCAATTTTCCTGCACAAGAGATCGATGGCTTGTGTAGTAGGTACTTTGGTGAATAGGGAAGTCACGTCAAGGCTATTCACCAAAGTACCTACTGCACAAGCCATCGATCTCTTGCGCAGGAAAATTGACGATTCACTTGATCTTCCCATTCCAGCCAGCGATTTCATCGACCTTGTTGAACTATGTGTTGGCTTTACGTGTTTCTCTTTCGAAAATCACCTCTTTCAGCAGACTTTTGGACTACCCATGGGTTTGCCACTCAATGCAGTCCTGGCGAACCTATACATGGAACATCTAGAAGCCGAATATTTCTCCACCATTATTCCTTCGTCTGTCACCTGGCTCCATTATGTTGACGACATTCTCCTCATAACTCCTAAACGCTTCAACGTTCAAGCTCTCCAAGACAAGCTCAACCAGGTCGAGGATTCAATCCAGTTCACACTTGAAGAAGAAGTCGACAACACTCTTCCTTTCCTTGATGTTCTGCTCTGCGAAGCTGACCACGAACTTCGTTTTTAAAGTCTATCGAAACACCACCAACCAAAACGATCTTCTCCACTTCTACTCTCACCACGACACCAAAACCAAACGTGGTGTAATTATAGGCTTCTTCCTGCATGCACTCAGAATCTGCAGCAATGAGTTCCTTGAGGAAGAATGCACTATAATTGAACAAGTATTTTCTAAACTCCACTATCCTCGTCACTTCATCAGAGACTGCAGACGGCGGGCATTAAACATCTTCAACACACCCAGACAAGACACTGCCGAGAAGAGATACATAGTCCTCCCCACCAACTCCATTGACAAACATGTTTCCAACATCTTTTCCAATACATCATTCCAAGTATCTACCTCCACAACCACGACCATCAAGGACATCACCAGTAGTAGACAGGACAAGCCTCCATCCTCTGCAGGGGTATACATAATCCCTTGTAATGACCAACAAATTATATATGGGCAAAACATCAAGAGACCTCCAAACACGTATTTCAGAACACCAATATGCAAGCAGGACTGACGATACAATGAATGCCTGTGTACAGCATCACAATTCACACAACCATTTAATTAACTACAGAAACTCAAGACTTATCGCCACAGAAGACAACACTCAATACCGAAGAATCCTGGAATCATCACTTATCTCTATAACCAACAATTTCAACCAGAACAACGGCTTCTATAACATAGCTGAACCACTCGCCAAGAAACTTCTTCATCGCTATCCCACATAAGAACATAGAACACTGCAGAAGGTCTACTCACAACTTGTCCAATACCCCTGTCAAGCTACCCAAGACTCTATAACCCCACCCGGTAGATCATCAGATGCAGCATTCTCCACCTGACCTCAACATTCTGAACCTGACTATAAATACTACTACTCCCGTACCTTCCACCCCAGGTAGATCTGTGTGTGACTTGAAAAAGCCCACTGTGTGGGCGAAACGTTGTCAATAAAGGATCACATTATACTGCATATGTGTTTATATTTCCAACTCTAGTACCTGCTGGAATGTTATACTGTGATAGTAACTCCAGTACCTGCTGGAATATTATACTAACTCCAGTACCTGTTGGAATGTTATACTAACCCCAGTACCTGCTGGAATTTTATACTAACTCCAGTACCTGCTGGAATGTTATACCGTGATAGCAACTCCAGTACCTGCTGGAATGTTATACTAACTCCAGTACCTGCTGGAATATTATACTAACTCCAGTACCTGCTGGATTATACTAACTCCAGTACCTGCTGGAATGTTATACTAACTCCAGTACCTGCTGGAATGTTATACTGTGATAGTAACTCCAGTACCTGCTGGAATGTTATACTGTGATAGTAACTCCAGTACTTGCTGGAATGTTATACTGTGATAGTAACTCCAGTACCTGCTGGAATATTATACTAACTCCAGTACCTGCTGGAATATTATACTAACTCCAGTACCTGCTGGAATGTTATACTAACTCCAGTACCTGCTGGAATTTTATACTAACTCCAGTACCTGCTGGAATGTTACACTAACTCCAGTACCTGCTGGAATGTTATACTAACTCCAGTACCTGCTTGAATGTTATACTAACTCCAGTACCTGCTGGAATTTTATACTAACTCCAGTACCTGCTGGAATGTTATACCGTGATAGTAACTCCAGTACCTGCTGGAATGTTATACTAACTCAGTACCTGCTGGAATTATTAACTAACTCCAGTACCTGCTGGAATGTTATACTAACTCCAGTACCTGCTGGAATGTTATATTGTGATAGTAACTCCAGTACCTGCTGGAATGTTATATTGTGATAGTAACTCCAGTACCTGCTGGAATGTTATACTAACTCCAGTACCTGCTGGAATATTATACTAACTCCAGTACCTGCTGGAATGTTATACCAACTCCAGTACCTGCTGGAATGTTATATTGTGATAGTAACTCCAGTACCTGATGGAATGTTATACTAACTCCAGTACCTGCTGGAATGTTATACTAACTCCAGTACCTGCTGGAATATTATACTAACTCCAGTACCTGCTGGAATGTTATACTAACTCCAGTACTTGCTGGAATGTTATACTAACTCCAGTACCTGCTGGAATATTATACTAACTCCAGTACCTGCTGGAATGTTATACTAACTCCAGTACCTGCTGGAATGTTATACTAACTCCAGTACCTGCTGAAATGTTATACTGTGATAGTAACTCCAGTACCTGCTGGAATGTTATACTGTGATAGTAACTCCAGTACCTGCTGGAATGTTATACTGTTATAGTAACTCCAGTACCTGCTGGAATGTTATACTGTGACAGTAACTCCAGTACCTGCTGGAATGTTATACTGTTGATAGTAACTCCAGTACCTGCTGGAATGTTATACTAACTCCAGTACCTGCTGGAATGTTATACTAACTCCAGTACCTGCTGGAATGTTATATTGTGATAGTAACTCCAGTACCTGCTGGAATGTTATACTGTGATAGTAACTCCAGTACCTGCTGGAATGTTATATTGTGATAGTAACTCCAGTACCTGCTGGAATGTTATACTAACTCCAGTACCTGCTGGAATATTATACTAACTCCAGTACCTGCTGGAATGTTATACTAACTCCAGTACCTGCTGGAATGTTATATTGTGATAGTAACTCCAGTACCTGCTGGAATGTTATACTGTGATAGTAACTCCAGTACCTGCTGGAATGTTATATTGTGATAGTAACTCCAGAACCTGCTGGAATGTTATACTGTGATAGTAACTCCAGTACCTGCTGGAATGTTATACTAACTCCAGTACCTGCTGGAATGTTATACTAACTCCAGTACCTGCTGGAATGTTATACTGTGATAGTAACTCCAGTACCTGCTGGAATGTTATATTGTGATAGTAACTCCAGTACCTGCTGGAATGTTATACTAACTCCAGTACCTGCTGGAATGTTATACTAACTCCAGTACCTGCTGGAATGTTATACTAACTCCAGTACCTGCTGGAATGTTACACTAACTCCAGTACCTGCTGGAATATTATACTAACTCCAGTACCTGCTGGAATGTTATACTGTGATAGTATCTCCAGTACCTGCTGGAATGTTATACTAACTCCAGTACCTGCTGGAATGTTATACTGTGATAGTATCTCCAGTACCTGCTGGAATGTTATACTGTGATAGTAACTCCAGTACCTGCTGGAATGTTATACTAACTCCAGTACCTGCTGGAATGTTATACTAACTCCAGTACCTGCTGGAATGTTATACTAACTCCAGTACCTGCTGGAATGTTATACTAACTCCAGTACCTGCTGGAATATTATACTAACTCCAGTAACTGCTGGATTATAATGTGATAGTAACTCCAGTGCCTGCTGGAATGTTATACTGTGATAGTAACTCCAGTACCTGCTGGAATGTTATACTGTGATAGTAACTCCAGTACCTGCTGGAATATTATACTGTGATAGTAACTCCAGTACCTGCTGGAATGTTATACTGTGATAGTAACTCCAGTACCTGCTGGAATGTTATACTGTGATAGTATCTCCAGTACCTGCTGAATGTTTATACTGTGATAGTAACTCCAGTACCTGCTGGAATGTTATACTGTGATAGTATCTCCAGTACCTGCTGGAATGTTATACTGTGATAGTAACTCCAGTACCTGCTGGAATGTTATACTGTGATAGTAACTCCAGTACCTGCTGGAATGTTATACTGTGATAGTAACTCCAGTACCTGCTGGAATGTTATACTGTGATAGTAACTCCAGTACCTGCTGGAATGTTTATACTGTGATAGTAACTCCAGTACCTGCTGGAATGTTATACTGTGATAGTAACTCCAGTACCTGCTGGAATGTTATACTAACTCCAGTACCTGCTGGAATGTTATACTGTGATAGTAACTCCAGTACCTGCTGGAATGTTATACTAACTCCAGTACCTGCTGGAATATTATACTAACTCCAGTGCCTGCTGGAATGTTATACTGTGATAGTAACTGCAGCACCTGCTGGAATGTTATACTGTGATAGTAACTCCAGTACCTGCTGGAATGTTATAGTGTGATAGTAACTCCAGTACCTGCTGGAATGTTATACTGTGATAGTAACTCCAGTACCTGCTGGAATGTTATACTGTGATAGTAGCTCCAGTACCTGCTGGAATGTTATACTAACTCCAGTACCTGCTGGAATGTTGTACTGTGATAGTAACTCCAGTACCTGCTGGAATGTTATACTGTGATAGTAACTCCAGTACCTGCTGGAATGTTATACTGTGATAGTAACTCCAGTACTTGCTGGAATGTTATACTGTGATAGTAACTCCAGTACCTGCTGGAATGTTATACTGTGATAGTAACTCCAGTACCTGCTGGAATGTTATACTGTGATAGTAACTCCAGTACCTGCTGGAATGTTATACTAACTCCAGTACCTGCTGGAATGTTATACTAACTCCAGTACCTGCTGGAATGTTATACTGTGATAGTAACTCCAGTACCTGCTGGAATGTTATACTGTGATAGTAACTCCAGTACCTGCTGGAATGTGATATTTACGAATCGGTGATTTTGCCCACTTTGAGCCCTACTTTTAGCTAATTCCATTGTTCCAGTCGACCAAACTCATAGCTATTTCTTTAGAACTCTATTTTTTCTGTCGATTGAGTACAGGTCTGCCATCACAAATCCAGCAATCAGTTATTCGGCAAAAATTTTGGCTAGCATAATTTCAAATTTCCAGGGTCGCCCCACCAACCTGCTGGTGCTGTTTGGTGGCGCTACTTGCTGCATAAGTCATTCCAATTTCTTTTTCTCCACTTATTGTTTTAACCTGCTTACTTTTAGCCCTAGCCATGGTTCCAATGAATAAAAGAAATGCTTCTCGTTATGTAAAGCACCTACACCATACATTGTCCTTTAAAATTTATAAGGTGGTTTTTGAAGCCACTGTCGGCTGCCATGGGCCGTCTCATAAACCCGGGAGAAAAGTTTTTTAAATTACGCTAATATCAACACTACAGCTTATTTTGCCAATCACAATTGACCCTAATTATAATAAAAATAAAAAATAACAAAAACATTTTTAAAAACCCCAGAATGAAAAATATCTGGCATAAAAAACCGAGCAGTTCGAGGGAGGTATGAAGAGGATAGGTATACAAATACCATTCCCTACCCCTTGCCCTTGGGTTCTTATATTAGAGAAAAGGGAGTGAAAGCACAGGCTAACTGTGTATCCCTTCGTACGCACCAAAAAAGGGAAAACAAAATTTTATTTTTTTCTATTAAAAATCAAAACAAAAACAGCATATGTAAAAGGGGGGGGAACCTGGGAAAACCCAAAAAAAAAGCCCAACGTGGGAAAATTTTTAGTACCTGGTTTGGGGTAAGCTTTTAAAAGTTTTTTTTGGAAAAATTTTTCGTTTCCCCCAGCCGGGGTGGGAAACAGGCGTGTTTTCTTACACCTTTGTCTTTTTTTTTTCCCCCATCAGAAATGGGTACCTGGGTGTTAACCGACTAGTGGGGGTTTACCCCGGACACTGACCAAATTTTTTTCCTTGAAATACCAGCATAAAAAGGGGGTTTTCTATACATTTGTATGTAACTGATTTCAGAAAGGCCCTGTTTTACCTTCCCCTGTATTTTGTAAAAAAAAAAGATATTCCCGGTGGCCCCTGGCTTTTTTCCGTATTTTCCCGGGCCCAACATAAATTTCGCCAATAAAGGGGTTTTTTTTCCCGTTAAAACATGGACTCGTTTTTCCCAAAAATTTGGACTCGCGGCCCGAAAATTCGCCCCCAGACGAAATACCCAGGGCCGTGACCCAGTGGCGGCAGCCATTCGGGCATTTTTTCCCCAGGGGGCGAAGGCCCCCCTCACGTGCCCACGAAATATTTAAATAAAAACCATTTTTTTTAGTGTTTTGCAATACAAATAAGCTACCATAACCCAAAGAAAGCTCCTAGGGCCAAGCCTGGGGAAAAGGAAGGTGAGAAATCCCGTTTTAAAATTTAAAAAAAACCATCATAAAACAATATAAAAATTGGTACAAGTGGGGCCAACTGCCCCGGGAACATAAAAAAACCCTACCCAACCTTATGCCAAATTGGGGCCAAAAAAAAATTTAAATCAAGGAAGCAGTTTGTTAAAAAGGGGGGGAAACATGCTAAACAAAAAGAGATCACCAAAACGGGAAGGGGTTTTGAGAAGTTATTATTGGTGTGGAAAATGGACCCAATTAGCAGGAGATACTTTTATGACTTCGTTTAAATTTGTGAAAAGGCTGGGCCCTTTTTTCATGACGATTTGGAAAAGAAATTGCCTGAAATAGTGGTGATGTGAGTAAATTTTAAAGGGCCCAAGAAAAGGGCGGTTTTAGAAAATTTAAGAACCGTACTGGCTACACAGTGGGGTAAGGCTTTGGTGGGGCTGCCAGTTCGAACCACAAGGGGGCTGAAAAATAGGGCGCATAAATTTCCAGGGTAAAAATAGAGGGGCTGGGGACTAAAAACCTGAAAAAGTTTCAATTGGACGAAACAGACCTTTTTTGGAAAAAAAAGGCCAAAAGGACCTTCATTACCCCAAGAAAAAAGGCAATCCAGGACATAACCCCTATAAAAAGACAGGCTGACACAAAATTTTTCGTGCTAATGCTTATGGGGATTTTAAATAAAACCATTATTTAGTGTACCTTTCTAAAAATTTCCCAAAGAGTTTCAGGAAAAAAAAATTTGGTTTTTTTTATAAAGGGAGTAAATTGTGTGTTTTTTTGGAAACCCTAAAAAGTAAGGCATGGGTAAACGAGGGAAATTTTCCCCCGTCGAGGGGGTTTCAATGAAGGGGTTGGGGCTCTGGGGGCCTGGGGGTTAACGCTCTCGCTTCACAAGGGCAAAGGGCCCGGGGGGTTCGATTCCCCAACCCAAAAGTAGAAAAAATTGGGCATTTTTCCCTTCCCCCTTTTTCTATGTTCCCCATCAGTAAAAGGGGGTACCTGGGTTTTTGCCCTACTGGTGGGGGGTCGCATCCTGGGCCCTTTGACCTAATTTGCCCGCCATGCTCGGGCATAACAAGGGGCTTTCTATTAGTAGTATGCCTTTGTTGTCAGCTAGGACTGGTATACCATGACAGTACTTTTTAGTAAAAAAGATTATTATGTGTGAAGGGTATCTCCTGGAAAAAAAATTTGGGATCCAAGTGCCCTGCTAGAAAGGGCCCTAAACCTTTGCCACCTTTCAAACTTGGATACCAAATTTTTCGAGGATTTTTGGTTCATCACAGTAAAGTTCTTGCCCCCGAATACCACCCCCTCTCCTCCACCCATTGACCAGAAAGGTCCTGCAAATTTTTAAAAAAAAACTCTACCAAAAGAAATGTTTTCCAGGTTTTTTGACTGTAAACCCCCAAAAAGGGACACTCATTTTACCCTGGGGGAAATTTTTGGGAGAGAACATTTCAGAAACCCCTCCATTGCATAACCCTTATAGGAAGGCTTGGGGGGGAGTGACTACCGGGACTTTTAAACTCGGCCCTGGAAAAATTGTCCCCCAGATTGTGTCGACAAGAGGGATTTTAAAGGGGTTTTTGGGACTGCCCTGATAGCCTATGTCTTTTGTAAAATAAATTGGGGCCCACTGGGAGTTACATGGGGTTGGAGTGATTTGGAGGATTGGAAAAAATTGATGGAAAAACCCCAAAATGAAGAGCTAACCACTGAGGAGTTTGTAAGAGTTTTTAAAGCAGGAAGAGCAACACACCCGAAAGCTCAAAAATTCTTGCTGTAGAGGAGGAGGAAGAGAGAATTTGGGAAAAGGTGCCTTCTTCAGAAATTAAAGAATTTTTTCTATGTGGGGTAAGATGGGGAAAGCCTTTTTGGGGAAACATAACCCCAAAAAGGTTGTTGGGAAGCCAAGGGGGGGCAAAATGTCAAATGACAAAGTCCTTGGGCCATTTTTGGAAGTGTTAAAAAGAGCCAGAAACAAGCTTCCCCTCCACATTTAATTTTTTGAAAACAGGACTCCAAATGACTCTCAAAAGGGGGTCCCAAAGGGGTTTTAAAAACAGAGAAGAAAGCAACCCCCCGAAAAGCAAATGGTAAACCCGAGGGGTTGGTGGAAGGGGGTTCCCCCTTCCCAAAAATTTAAAAACTCCCCACTCCCCCTCCTCCTCCAGTCTCCCCTCCCAAAAAAGAATCACCAAAAAAGGGAATGTTTTTGCTGTTAATTTTTTCATTCATCATGTGCCCCTTGTAAATTTTTTTTAATTTTACTTTCTTTTATAATTTTATGTAAAAATTTTTTTTTTTTTAATACTTTTGGGTGTCAGGAACGGATTATATTTAAGATTTTTCTTATGGGGGAAAAAAGATTCGTCAATTGTAAATTTCGTTAAAAGGGGAATGGCTCCGGGAAAAGGATTTTAAATTTCAAAAAAACGAGGGACCCCTGTTTATTTTTAAAAATTTTCTCAGTTTTTTTGTTTTGGGGGATCTTTTTTCAAACTTGGGCAATGGAAGAAAGGAAAAAAAAACTTCTTCACTTTTATTTTAATTTTTTTTAAACACACCGGGCCGATTCCCCCCAAGGCGGGGGGCCCCAAAAAAAAAAACTTTCACCATCATTTCCCCTCCATCAACCCGCTTGCCAGAAGGGGTTTCTTTACAAACAAAGTTTTTTTAAAAATGCAACATTAACAAACCCCCCCTTTAGAGTGCAGGCACTGAACCCTTCCCCATCTCCCGTACCCAAGTCCGGCCTGGGCCTTTCCCGAAACCCTTCATAAATGTTTTCTTTTTCTCAACCCCCAAAAGCACGCAATATTAAAAAAACCCTTTGTTTTTCCCCCTTCACTCCTATCAAAAACCCTCAAAAGGGGATGCCTGCCCGGGAAATCCCCAACCCCTCGCACAAAAAAAACCTCCCCTTTTCCCCCCCCCCCAAAACCCCTTCCCAGGCCGCCCCCACCCCCCCCCTTCCTTCCACTACAGAAATGATACAAATCTTTTAATTTATTCCCGTTTTTTCCCCTCCATTCCCCTTTTAATGCCCCAACCACCTCAAAACCCTTCCTCACCCCCTGGACAAAAGTTTTGGTAATTTCCCCCACCTCCCCCTAACTTCCAAACTACGAATTCCTGCATTATATTTACAAAACCCCAAAAATTTCCCCCCCAGAAAATGACCCTCTCCACTGCCCCCCCTTTCTCCCGCCCGCAAAAATTCTTTACCCATGCTTCAACCCCCTATAAAAACGTTGGTAAAACCCAATTCCCCTTTATAAAATTCCCTCTTTGCCTCCAAGGACAAAGTTCTTTGTCTCCACCAACCCCCTAAGTGCAAACCCCTCACTCTTTTTTTCCCCCATCAATTCTAAAGATTCACCCATCTTTTCATAGACCCTTTCCCTGACACGCCCCCCTCCCAAATATCTGAATACGTTTACCTCCTCCATTTCTCTCTCCCCCCAATCGATAATTTAATCTTTCCCTCACCTAATCTTTTTTTAAACCCCCCATAATCTTACTCTTTCCGGATTTTTACCTTTAATTTTCTTTCTTTTTTCACACCCTACCAAATTTTATCCACCAAACTCTGCAACTTTCCCTTTAAAAATCCTCCCAAGAAACACATGTCCCCAGCAAAAAGCACTTTTGACAACTCCCCCTTTGTGTTTATTCTTTTATTTTTAAACTCCAAAGCCTCCTTTCCCCAAAAACCCTCCGCATTTACTTTTTCTTACCAAAACCCCCTATAAATATATTAAAAAACCCACGGTTTAAAATCACAAAATCCTTGTCCTTTAAAGGGCCACTTTTACTGGGAAAAAAATTTCCCTCTTTCCAAAATACCTAAATTGAGGCCCCCCCTATCCTCGTAAAAACTCCCTTTACTGCTTTCAAATAACCCCACCTCCCTACCCCCATACACTTGCAACAACTGCCACATTTCCCCCCTAACCACCCTGTCAAAACCCCCTTTTCCAAATCCATAAATGCCACAAAGACCTCTTTAGCCTTCTAAATACTGTTCACTTATATGTTTCACTGAAAACCCACCTGGTCCAAAAACACCCCCTACCTTTCCAAAGCCTCCTTGTTCATCTGCTATCCTATTCTCCGTCTTACTCTTAATTCTTTCAATTATAACTCTACCATACACTTTACCAGGTACACTCAACAGCCCTTATCCCCCTATAATTTTTGCACTCTCTTTTATCCCCTTTGCCTTTATAAAAAGGGAACAAATGCATGCTCTCTGCCAATCCCTAGGAAACCTTAACCCTCTTCCATACATTTATTAAATAATTGCACCAACCACTCCAAAACTATATCCCCACCTGCTTTTAACATTTCTATCTTTATCCCATCAATCCCGGCTGCCTTACCCCCTTTCATTTTACCTACTGCCTCACGAACTTCCCCCACACTCCCCAACTGGCTCTTTCCTCACTCCTACAAGATGTTTTTCCTCCTTGCCCATACACGAAATCACAGCTTCCCTATCTTCATCAACATTTAACAATTTCCTCAAAAATATTCCTTCCACTTCCCAATACCTCTAACTCTCCATTTAATAACTCTCCCTCCTATTTTTAACTGACAAATCCATTTGTTTTCCCAGGCTTTCTTAACTTGTTTAATCTCACTCCAAAACTTTTTCTTATTTTCAACAAAATTTGTTGATAACATCTCACCCACTCTCTCATTTGCTCTCTTTTTACATTGCTTCATTCACCACTCTCTTAACCCTTTTTCACATACACCAAAAATGGAAAGAAATCAGACAATAAATAGCAGAGTTCATTTCTTTAGCCATTAGCGGCCGCTTAGCGGTATAAATTTTTTTTATGGTTGTTATGGTTATAAACGTATTCCTCATTTTTTTTTTCGGTGGGCATTTGATAGAATGAAAGATAATTACAGAATAGATATGATTTTGAAATTTCTTTCATGATGAAAAGTACCTTGAAATTTTCACTCACAGTAGCGAAAATGTTCTAATTCTTTAGCAAAGCTCAAGAGTAAACAAATGACGTCAAACCCTCCAATACCTGTCCGCCTGCCAGTCCAGATTCCAGTACGGGAGTAAAGAATGGCTTGACATTATTTATAAAAATTATTACAATAATGCAGCAGTCCTGCATAACAGTAAATCTTCTATTTTTTTTGTTAATAAAAATTCCAAAATGGGAACAAGAGTAATATAAGAGGGGGCTGTACCGTGACTAATGAACAAGAAAATGTTATTTTTATGCCAGGAATGTTGCATTGTTTTTCTGGACCCTTTTTAATTGACATCTTTGAAATTTGGTGAAATCGGGTA